>JAGVVM010006853.1:0-36383 GCA_019149425.1 Psidium friedrichsthalianum
AAAGCCCGCAGCGCGCCTATATGCATTGTTGTACCACATAATTAATTCTCGTTGCACAACCATTGAATTTTATCAACGACTTCTGCCTACTGGGACTAACACAGTTTATCTTTGTGGCTCTAACGCGCAGTCCGTTACGATTTACAATTCGTACTTTGAGGTACAATGTACAAAGGTTCCCAGCGTATATAATGTGAAATATCGATAACCGACAAAGCGACGCATAAGACATAGAGTAGAAGGACGATGCACCTGTCCGGAAGAAACAATAGTCTTACAAAGACCTTAGATTTATTTCCAACACGGACTCGTACGAGACCAGGTCAACGGTGATGTTAGCTGAAAAGACTGAAACCGCATAGAACATAGACCAATAAGAAGAAAGAAACTGCAACCATGGTCAAAAGTGCTCTTCCAGCGTGGACTCTTGTATGCATTTTTTGTAGCTCTCAGTAGAAACAAGAATCCTTGCAATAAGAGAATTTTTTAGTGAATTATACCGTCCTAACATTTAAGCACATAAACACAATAAAGTTACAATTTTTTAATTTTAAAATTAGATAGCTATGGACCCCACTACTTTAATGAAGATTTGTATCTAACTATCAAAAAGATATGTTGATAGCCCCGGGATAGCTGCAAACCTTTCTGTAATAATATTAAAAGGTTGAATACGACAGCAAAAACACTAAAACTAATGTACATCATCGTCATAATTTTCTATCCAAAACTTAGTTTATTTAACCAACAAAAACATAGAATTAGCGTCTACATACTATGCACAAATTTACCTGTCCAGCATCTAAGCTTTTCTTTTAAATTAATGCGTCTGTGATACATGAAAAATTCTAACTAATATATGTTTATCAAATCAAATGCTGAGTAAAACCCCTCATCAAATTGGCGAATCCTCACAATTAGTCACCTGTAGTTTATTTTTTAATTCAATTCTCATAGGCTGCGCTAATTTCGGATTGCAGTACCAATTAACAAAAACTTAATAGGGTGATAAAATTTGTCACATTATACCAGTATTTTGGATTTTTGCGCAGTAAAAAAACCCTTTAATTTAATAGCTTGTCATTAAGTATATATAGATTAGAATTTTTTGGAAGCACTGAATGACCGTCAATTAACCATATTTTAATACCAACAATAGAACTAGCCATAAAAAAAAAAAGAATAACACTTTGACCTCTCATAGATATTCATCGAAGGATGAATCCTATGATGCCGTCCTGCAATCGTAATCTTTCTATCAAGCTGTACTATAAATCTATAGTTAATCTTGCAAAAAAGAATATGCATGAAAGGCCGCCTCCCCCTATTTAGCGCCCATCATTAATTGCCGGATGGATGAAAAACTCCCCATGAAAAATCGATCTGGAAACTCTTTCTGACTTTGACGTAGAATGACCAATTAGGAGCAAAATAAGCCTGCGTGAGTAACAAAAAATTCTTTCCCCTTGTTCCGTGCGTCGCCTCAAAGTATCAAGCGATCTTTAACCCCTTACTCTCAAGCAACACCACGCCTCGAGCATGATCAGCATTTGTTAGTGCATAAAGCTCCGAACCATCCAGAGTGAACATTTTCAGCAGGGCCCATACAGTCAAACTTCTATCATTTCCCAAGAAACAAGTCATACAAGAATTGACCGATTTCATTTTTCTCTTTCAGGATCGCGCAACTTATGTTGATAATGCTAGATATATCTCACCACAATGCCCTATATCTGTCATTGCGGCCGACCGCCAGGCACACTTAAAAAGTGAGACGATGAGCCTCAAATCTAGATAACCCACTCATAATTTGTGATCCAGAGATCGCAGACAGAGAACAAGCAAATCGACACAAAGCCTTCCAGAAAGCTCCTACCGCCATATAAGAACAATGATGCACACCATGCTCCGACAAGAGGCAGGGCCATTTAGCTCTGCCGAATTTGCACCCGTTCTGACTGGTGCATATAGAGCCACTGCCCTGTAAGACTGCTCCAAGCACACTCCGCGTAAGTAGTAATGCCAATTTAAGCTATTTGTTATGTAAAAAAATCAAAGAATTGAAACAGTAATGCATATGCCTTAGTATGATGATAAGTTTATAAATAAAATAATACAAAAAATATTCTCATTATTGGAGCTAATAAACTTTTTAAGTGACAGCAAAATAATTTCAATCGGATTAATGAAAATATTTTCTATATTACATAGTACATGTGTCTCCACAAACCAAACCGAAACAATTAGCATTTGCAGTGAAGGCATACATAATACTCCTCCGCCTCAATGATTATTGAAACCCTAGCATGTGACATAGCCGACCTATAAAGCCCCGCCTGTTCAAGGAAAATATCTGAATATGATTCTGAGATCTGGATTCTGTCTTTACATTAATATCGATCTTCTCGGATTCTACTTCAATCATTATCAACCTCTCTTTATCTTCTCCAGGCCCATTCCAAACTCCAAACTATGAATATCTCAACAGAGCAAGCCAACGATTCATAACTTCGCATCTTATGACGCACAGAGCTGAAGCCCACGCAGCCAAACCTAACCACTCATGCTCTAGCAAAGACCTCCTTTTATTTGTTATCTTTTTTTTTTCTGGCTAAGAACAGCGGAGGCACAGGGCGTTCCGTCGAAGCACAGCCTTAATCCTCTTTCTTTTCTTTTTTCGTGTCCCCGCATCGGCAAAAGGAACTCGCATTCTAATTGACATCACGAGCGCTCAGAAATAAACTAGCAGTTATTCGACCATCAAGACTTAAAATAAGCATGAAAGCCCGGGCGGACAAGTGTGATTGCCCAATAAAGACCATGTAGAGACGGGAATCGCGCGCCCAGCCGACCGCATACAAGAGTGCCCCTTTTGCCCTTGCACCCCAGATCCTGCCACGCCCCCTATTAGTCTTCTCGGCACGGCGCCCCGCCAAAGAATATTCTGACGCCTTACTGCTATTCCAGACGAGGCCAGACTCAGTAAATCATGCAGCAATTCCTCCACCAATCGTACTCTCTAGTTAGCCAGGTACCATAAGAGGCCCCCTCTACCTTCAAGCCTCCAAAATGAACTCCACACTAGCATTAAGCTCGTCACAAGAAATGTCAAGCGTTGTGTCAGCATCAAAGCGAAGACTTAAGCTTCTAAGTTTCCTGGAGTTCTAGTTCGCGTAGTACTCTAAAACTGTCAACCACGACCAAAGCCTTCTTCGCAACGACATAGGTTTCTACGCCGCCATAAGCCAGCCGCGGAAAGAGGGCACATGAAATAGTCATATACGCCGAACAGCCCCGATCTAATAACAGCCATCCACAAACACGGGTCTCTGGTCAACCCCTTAGCTCAAGAGCTTCCTAAGAGATACCCGGCGACCGATTCCCCAAATTCGCCGCAGCTCCAGCACCCAACGATAGGTAAAGCTCCGACAGCCACGAGGAAGGAGTACGACATTCAATCTTCAAGAGGGCGTTCGCCAGCAGCAGGGAGGTCAAAACAGGCATGTCATCTTGCAGCAGCCTAAGATCTGATCCCTTTTCTTTCGTTATAGCCTCCTTCAATAACACTCCAGTTTAAACTGACTTATCGATAACGACGCCTTTTGTCCGTGGGTAGTCTTCCTTTATCCTTTACTTTAACTGGACCTCTTCACCATCCTAAAACTATTTGAACTAACTCCTGGACGTCTGATACTGAACTACAACATGGGCCGAACTTCTTGAGCCACCCCGCGCCAACCTTAATGCCCACTAGACCGCAAAACTTGCACTCCTCTCTTCTCTTGGGTAGCGAAATGTGCTATCGAATATGGAGTGCTATTACTAACTTCCCGCGGTTAAGCTCGCGACGTTGTATTACTCATGATCTGCCAGATTTTCATGCAGAGCCCGCAATTACTTGCCCGCGAAGCGACACTTAATTCAAGCTACATAAGCCTAAACTAAGCCCTAGCTATGCAAGATTTAACGATGATCAAAGCAGCATAAACCCGGCCCAGCAAAGCTGCCCGTTACCACATCCTAAGAATGCAGTCAAGAGCAGGCAGACTCCATACTGTAGCCATCATCCCGTTACATCTGATCGCTCCAGATTTAGGAACGGTGAAAGTCAACCATTTCCAATGAGTGATACGTAATTACCCAAATAAACCATTAAAAAATAAATGTCCACCATACCCAAAAACGCCTTCTTCGCTCATCCCCCTTCTCCAACTACTGTATTGCCCCTTTTTTTTTTTTTTTGAAAATAAATTGCCTCATGGCAGCCCATGCATCTCTGCCTCGTATTTAGAAGAAATATCAGAGCAAATACAACAGCAGATCTCAGAATCCCGATCACAAAAATCAACTGCATAAATAGATACTAACAGATTTGCAAGACCTTCCCATAGGGATCTAAGCTTCTCCTTTCTAATAACACACTCCAACCCACGCGAGGACAATAACATCAAACGAAGCAGAACTGCCGAAAGTCACAAGCAACCTCACATGCCGAAATAGACTGAGGAATATTACCTCGCGCCGACTGCTCAAGCAATGTTGTTTAATTCTAAATCTACAATATGAAACTCATCGATCTTATAGGATGTTCACATACAAAAATAGCATATCTTCATAGCCAATAAGCGACGCACCCACCATAACAGTTGGCAACCACCACTAGGAATTTACGATGCCGCAATTTAGGCCAATAGTAATAAGATGTGATCGGATAAGCACTTAAATTCCCACTCCTAGCAAGGCGCCCAGCACTTAACTGATCGGAAGCTATGGGATATACATGCAATTCAAAATCAGCAGATAAATACCTTAAATTAGCAACTAACCTTCTGCTAGCAATCTTAGGCCATTTGTATAGGACGAACAGAATGCCAGCAATGGTCAGCCTCGGGCGCCACTGCCAGTTAGGTCCGACCTGTGTGTGGAGCATGACAGAGACGATTACCTGGCGCCTCGATCAAGGATCCACCTGTGCCTCGAAAAATGGGCGGTAAAGATCCATATCAGAAAATGCCGGCGTCGGCTTTCAACATGCACCGCCTCGATTATTACCATGGCCAACATCCTATCGAAAATCATTAATAAGGCATATCCCACCCCTTAATTCTGGAACAATCAAATCCGCCCCCGACAAATCGCGCCGATTGCACGTGCCCCAACAGTAAAGCTGAACATGGTCAAGAGAGCACGCTTGCGCCCTTTGCCAATAGCTCTGCACGGACAGTATGCCGCGAATACTCTGGGCTCTGACATTCACTTTGAGCTTTAATGGACTACACATTCTGAGCAAGCTACCCACGCGAGCTAGCGGAAACAGAAGTTTGATGAAACCAAGACATATGCATTAACTATAGCACTTGAAGAATGACCGGACAGGTTTCGTGAGCGGCAACGCCTCCACTACACGCGAAGTCAGCCGCGGCAAGCGGTAGATCCCCGCTCCCGATGTGAACAAACCACAGCGGACGCGCCCCAGTCACCCTCTTGCTTCGGACGGATGATGTGTCTGATACGCCATGCCTAATTCTCGGTTATCTTAATATGGCTTAGGGACGATACGAGGATAGACATAAAGCCCTGGTGCGTGCGGTAACTTCTTAGCCAAGGCATGCGAATAGAGGCCCACGATGACTGTAGGCATTAAAGTGGAGACCTGCCCGTTTTTCTCATGGTCGATCCTAATTCTCGATCATACAATGCCGCTCTAGCAAGCGTCACATGTCATCTAATCGCTGATCGTCTGATTTCTTATTATCCATATACAATGAACCAATAGTCGTCTCCGACAGATTGCCATGATTCTAAATTCGATAAGATTTAGCGGCATAACTCGTGCAGTGATAGTCTGTTTGCCTGCTGCATGTCTATGTGACCCGACGCTGACAACGCTTCATGATAGATAGTGCCATTATTAGACCTAATTCGACAAGCATGCGTAGCTCTAACTGCTAGGAAATGATATAGAGGACACGAGGGTACAGCGATGGATAGCCTAGACATCTACTAGAGCGTCCTGGGGGTTTTGATGCTCGTGATGCAGCTCGACACACACAATGCCTAACATAATACTGAGAGCAATATAGAGACAAAAAACCGTCCCCCCGAAAACAGACCAGAAGAATGGTAAGATCTTGACCATGTCCATGGCACGTATATCAAAAAGTTTGATATGATTTCTAGTCACATAAAAACTGAACCGCAAAACTCGAAATAGGTCTATGTGAACATCAATCGCTTTCAATTAATGAAAATGCCGCTAATACAATCTATCACTAACAGCCCCATACGCTGCGCTATCATGTTACTTACAAATTATAGCCTCTAATCAATTGCAATTAATTGATCATCAATATAGGATGTGCGCCATCGCCGAAATCCTGAGCCTTTACTCCGCTTCTTATTATACCTGGTTTAGTTTAAGTTGCATGGCCGTTGATGATGGGCCACGGTCGGGCACCGAGATGAAGTCTCTGACATCTCTCTAACACTGTCATTTGTCGCCATAGGCAATGGAGCTAGCGGTCGGCCCCTCTGGTGAGGGCCGATGCTCTGGCTGTCGAGCCATCTAATTATAAACTACGAAGCCATATGGTTGCGCCATGCCTCGCCCTACCATATCTCTATAACAGGGACACGCATTAACAGCAGACTATCATAAAAGAAGCCAATACGCATACAGAGCCAATTCGCTATCACCTTAGGAACTCGCCAGCCTCTAACGTCGGCATCTACAAGGCGAAAGGGACCGTTCCCATTTCTCAATTTAATCCATGCCTGCCACGTAGCGAACAATCACGAAAAGCACGTCCCCCCCCAACCGGTGTTTTGTAATTGTTCACACTGCTGCGAGAGGGGAATAGTATGTAATAGATTTCCGCACCTCGCCACCAAATTGTTGCCGACCAAAACGCCACAACTTTCTTCTTTAAACTCACGCTCGCCCCTCAGATCAACGTGCCTCCGAATTACTTCTTGCCGCGACAGATCTGTAATAGGCATACAGCCGAAGCGCTAATAACCATGCTATCAGTCACAGACGCGCAGAGTATCTCCAACCCTATACGCTAGTCAGGAGCGCACTATAGCCCACCACTCGCCCCCCCCAACACATTAAAACTAATATGGATCCAAAGAATACGCTTCCGGATCAGGCAATACGAAAGTGAGTGAATTGTTCTCCATGTTGTACACTTATACAGAAGCGATTAGCCGCGCATAGGGACCACGGGAGCCACTGCGAAAATTTATTCAAAATTCTTAACAAAGTTCCAGCGAACAATGATGCCAGATTTTTACTCATCACTTTGGTACCCAAATTCGCAATAGCCCTCTGACATGTCGACCAAAATCGGCATCATCTTAGGATCATCAAAGTTAACCATTCCAGCCAGCCATACATAATGCCAGGCTTTATGATCACAAAGCTAGGGATATATCCTAGAGGCCCGAATCCCTTCGTGTTATACGGTAAAGAATGTCTCGAGCGCAATCCATCTTATATACTGCAAACGATCTCTGACCCACACATCAACAACACAAGTTTGATTGAATCCTGACCAAAATAGAGACATTTTTCTTAAATCTGTTCTGCGAGTGCTAAGCAAAGATAGTCTGACCCGAAGATGCTATTAGATGCAAAAGTCCGGTACCAAGTCGATACATTACACTATACGGTGAAGCCGGCAAATCAACAATTTGCAACGCGCCTCAGTTTCGTCACCAGAAATACGATCTTTCCGAGGCTACCATATGGGTAGCCCCGCCATTCGATGTCATAATGCCGATCCTTCCCCTTCTTCCAAGCTACATATAACCGTCGCCGAGCCTTAATCAGATTTTGTGCCCCCCTCTGTGCACGACCAACAGAGTGGCTCATATCTTAGAAATAGTTTCCTAGAACCTCCGAATTATAAGGAACACCTCTCCATGCCTCCTTCACAGCCACATAAATTTTACATTTTCAAGCTTAAGCCCTAAAAAGGTCAATTAATTTTCATTGTTGCCAACAAACAATGTTTTCCCTTATCTCACATGTAACGTGTACTGCTAAGAAATATCCAAATGAACATGAAAGACCTATTCCAGCCTACCACGCATACAACCTATTACCTGCAAATCCCCATTCATTCTCAAGATATATAATAGCCTTACCTGAAAAAGAAATTTAGTGGCAGACCCTAATCTCGACCGTACCCTTTAATGAACTGTCAAGCTCAAAACTCTTCATGCCTAGTTTGCTGACCCTCCCTCCTTTAGCCTGACAAGAAATTACAGAGCACATATAAACATGATGATCCTCCCAGATAGTCCCATCTGTTATTTTTAAAGCCTAAATACTTTCAATTGTTAACTATAACAAAATCTTATGGATCTGGCTGTTTAGATTCTGCACCTGTTCCGCCAAGCAAGCGGGAATAAATACCTCATAGCCTAAGCAGTGATGCAGAAATCATTGAATAACGACGGAAAATGTAAGAACACAAATGCCCCGAATAGCCATCCACATAAACCAGATGAAGAGCCATCCAGTTGGACTATGACTCGGGTCTCCACCCCCAATTCTAATAAAAGCATAGCCACACACATAAAGACAATAACCATATGAAGAGAACTACCCAAACCTTCGACCGACCATATACAATACCACAATGACTTCACGAGATATACCCGTACGCTCCACATCATACCAATGCCATTTAATCAGAACGTTATGGCTCAACATAATCTTGATCAACATGCCGACAGGCCAATTTCAAGTGCACTATAGAGAGATAGACTTATTATCCCGCATAGCAGGCGCCAGACTCTGAATAAGAGTTGGGATTCGTTGAATTTAATATCACAATAACCTTAAATTGGAACCAACCATAGGTGACTGGGCATTTGCAGGTGGAGCAGGATGGGGTTCAGCCTTGGCGACTGCAGTTGGTGGTGGCGGAGATGACGGTGGATGCCCCAAATTGCGGTGGAGGAGGAGGGTCGGCCTCGTCGACTGCAGTTGGGGTGGCGGAGATGATGGAGGATTGCCCCGATTTGCAGTTGGAGCAGGAGGGTTGGCCTCAGCGACTGCGGATTGGTTTGGTGGCGGAGATATGGAGGATTGCCCCGATTTGCAGGTTGGAGCAGGAGGATTGGACTCGAAAAACAGGTACAAAGTCCCATTGGAAAATGCTCCCCGGCCGGTTTGTGAACAACGCCACCTCGATATCCGTGGCAACATCCTTGATAATCATTTATGCATTCCAACAAGCAACTCTGGCAATCAATCTGAGACAAATCGGGGCTGCACTGCAACAGTGCGAACAGGTCTGGAGGTCCGGCAAATTGTTCTCCCCACCGCGACGTTGAGCTGTGACGTCCCCCATCGAAGCCTCTCGCTGCAGCTCCCTCGGTCAGTTCCTCCATATCGGATCGAACTGATCCTGATCCATCTCGATGTGGCCGGTGTTAAAAGCCTTGAAGTCGGAATGTTGCTTCACGGCCGTACATCGGCACGATCAGCATAACGATGATGCACTGAGGACCTCCTGCCCCCCAGGTGCCGTGCTTTCTGGGTCGGACACTTGATCATTCAAATCTTCAGCAGCAGAGCTTATGCCCTTGAAGCAAGTGTCGTTCGAAAGATCGCCTCTGCAGAAACCGAGCACATAAACAAGTCCGAGCCTTTCCCTACCTTCCCGGAGTAGAACCCGCCGTTCGAAGCCATGTTGTAGCCAGGAGAAGATAGAGGACAAGCTCACGGTTCTTGGCGTAATTGCCTGCGGCCGTGAAGTTGCCAATGTCGTAGCAGTGTGAGCGTCGGAGACGTGAGCGTTGGATGTGAAGACAGAGAAGAGCAAAAGGAAGACGGCGAAGAAAAGGGAATTGAAGGAAGGCTTGCCGACATTGGGTGTTGCTGGCTGCCCTTCAGCTACGTTGTCGAAAGATGAGAAGTATAATGGTCTCTGTGGAGGTTGGTAATGCATGGAGAAAAAAAATATATAAGTGGCCGGGAGAAAGAAGGAAGAAGACCATTTCGAGATCTTCACTTTAAGTTGTAGACTTTTTCCGACCACAGAACACCGTCCATGTCAAAGCGCACTTGAGTAACAAGCACAAAATCAACGAATAACGCAGAGAATTTGTACACTTAACAAATTTATTCCAAATCTTTTTTTTTCGATTACAGAAAATCGCAATTTGATACACGCATGATCATTACCTTTGTCAAGCCGAAACAAGGCAGAGTTGCTGTCGGTGTATTCTATTTCGTTTTTATTTACAACATTGACACATTTACCCTCCGTCGATACTTCGAAATTAGACTGAGGTTGACACACTTGCACATTTACAAGTAGCCTATTTCGTTTTCAAATTTGAAAGGGCCGCGCTTTTTAACTCTCCTGTTCTCGCTTATCTACTTCCTATTATGGTGCTCTGACTGTATTTCCCTTTCCTTCTCTGTTTTTTTTTTTTTAAATATCATTGAGTTTTCTTTTCTTGTTTCTTCTCTTTCTTTTTTGCCGTTCCACTTTCCCTTTCTTCTGTTTACTTTTCTCTGTTCTCTTCGTGCAGTTAACCTCTTCCTTAGAAAAAGTAGTGGTTCCACCATGGAGAAGCTCCAATGGCAGCATCACTGGGTAAGGACATCGAGGATAAGCTTCAGTAGCGAACTTGCCCAAACCTGTTCCAAATAGACGCAGGTTCTTCTTTTAGTGAAAATCGCTGAACCAGCAGGAGGATATCGAAAGCCCTCGACGCCGAGGAGGACTGGATCCTCAACGAATGCAACCAGCATCAATTCCCCGAAGCCACCACTGAACTGCGTTCATCTTTCTCGCCATGGTCAAGGTCATCCAGGGCGAAGCCTCCTTCCTCAACTCAGCTCTCTCTGTCTCGAAATTGTGGTGGAAAATCCAATTAGGATTGCTAATCGAAGCCGCTGCATTATTCTTTTCAGATGCTCCCCAGTTTCTGTCACAAGTTAGATTGGGATTAACTGGGAATCCTTCAATCACTCAAGCAAGCTTAGGTCTGTTAGGTTCAGTTTGCTTCTTAACTACAACACCGTTCGGTTTGATTTCCTTCTTTTTTTCAACTCGTATCTGCAAACCGTGACTTGCTCATCCCTACACTTTAACTGTTTCATGGGGCTTGTAAAGTGCTCTATGGTTCCGGATCTTTGCAATGGTGCCTCTCGAATAATGAAAAAAGACCAACATCAAGAAAGAAACTTATGCTAATTTAACTTAGAAACACTTTTCACCCTCGAGCAAAAGCATCTCTGAGGGCGTGAAAGGTTTACACAGCTTCCACCTGATATACTTACCTAGCGGTTTCTTGTTTTAGCGGTCTTAATTAGCGAGTGAATCACACTCAAGCATCATTTGGAAAATTGGAGCATACGCGCTTGGCCAAAGGTCGTCGATGAAATAACTTTCATTGAACAATTTTTACTAAGAGATGGGTTCTGTGGCGATCCGAACATGAAACTCAATGGATCATAAGGAATGGATATGATTCATTGGAAGTTAATCGACGACAAAGCACAGAATACTTTGCCAAAATTTAATTGACGACAAAGTGAGACGATAGATAAATACAATGATGGAATTTAATCGACAACTAATGGCATGTTTGTAATGTTTCTGTTTCCTCTGATCTGTTCCCTAAAATTAAAAAAAAAAAGATTAGAAATATATTTTGGTAATGCATATGATTCGATTCTGCTTTTTAAAAAAAGTTTTCGAGGCCAAAAATAAGAAATATAAAAGGTCAGTTCTCCAAAAAAAAAAAAGAACAGTTTTGAGATCACAAAAAATGGAAAAAAATCGTAGTTCTTTTAAAAAGATTAATTCACAGGAATTTCTGAACTTTAAAAAAATTTAATTAGATTTGAAAATTTACTAACTGCTAATTTTTAAAAATCAAATTTAAAATAGGCTTTAAAATTTAACAAAAAATTTTAAAAATTTTAAAAGGGGAATTAAAAATCTATAAAATTCAAAAAATGAAAAAAAATTAAAAAGGGGAAATTAAAAAAATTAAAAATTAAAAAATTAAAATTTTAAAAAAGTAAAAAATATTTTAAAAAGATTATAAAAAAGATGAAATATTTTTTTAAAAAAAGAATTCTCGCCACTTGGTTGTTTCCAAGAATAAAAATTTTGTACAACTACCAAATACGTTCTAGTTCTCTAAAAATATCCATGGAACAGAATCAGAAAATATGATTCTAATCAGAGTACTTTTTTTTTTTATTAGAATCGTTGTCAAACAGGCTCTAAGTATTCAAAACTACAACTAAAGTATGGGAATTGAAAGATGCGAGAATTTAAAGTTCCGGAAAAGATAATTGTGGAAAGTACATTGAGTTCTCTCATTGATTGAAGGGACTTACAAAGAGTTCATTTGGGGTATTTGAAACCTTTGCAAATGGCGGTACTAAATTGGAAAGAACAAATCGCTTCCTTTTGGTGGTTACCTGAACTTACTGCACGAATGGACAAGATATAACCAACCAACGATTATTTTCGAATAACTCACTTTCAATACTTATCGAAAGTTTCTTCACGAACAGATCAGACATAATCGACTTTTGAACCCTAAATTTTTACCTTCTTATTTAGGAACTGATTGCATAAAAAAAATTAGGGACCAACTCCGGTTCCCTAAACAAAAATCTTAGCTTTTAAGTGCATTTAAAATGGACCGACAGCTGATGGACTCAAGCGTATAAACTTAATTGAACTCAGTCCATGAACGTTGCATACTTATATTTTCGGGACGTCCCGTTTGGGCCAAGCAAGAGCTGATGTGCAGCGTTATGCTGCAATGTTATGACTCGTCTTTGGCCTTTTACGTATATTACACATTGAACTTGTATATCATTATGATGAGAAGTATTAGTCGTCCTCTGTGGAGGTGTAAATAAAGATGGAAGTACACGAGGACAATAAAGGAAGAAGACCACTAGAAGAGTGTTCCAACACGGCATGGTCCATGTCAAAGCGCGTTTCATAATCAAGAAATTATGCCAATGCAAATGCTATGCTCGGTTTATTTCACGGAAAAAAGAAGATTTGGAAATGAAAAATGTTTCCATTATCGATAATTATTTATGGCTAAATATTTTCTTGAATAATGAGAATATTTTTCGTTTATTTATTTTTAACAAATCATATAAGCGATCCACTATTTTCCAAACCATTAATTTTTCAAAAAAAAAAATACAGCCTAAATCTCACATTCCATGGTGGTGGCTTGAACATCACGGGCTACTATTCCACAAACCCGAGGTCAAACTCACAAAGGCTAAAGTTGTTTTGTGCGAGCATAGCGTGCATCTAGCTTTATGCGAACGAGTTTTGCAACTTTCGCATTACGGGGGGCTGCGTCGATTTGCTCGTCATCTTGGATCTTTGGATCATGGATTTGGAGGCCCCTCAATCTCGCCTAAGGCCGGTCCGCCTAAATGACAATATAGGCATGTCTGAGAATATGCATAATAACATAAATTGCTCAATCCGTTGCTTCTCTTCAGCAATAATTCAACGTGAAATTAAGACTTCCGAAATGGAAAAGAAGGAACTTGCGTAGTCTGCAAGGCTCCCTATGTTTCCAAGAAAAAAAAAACACCTTTTTCAAAAAAAAATTAAAAATTATTTTACAGGAAATTGATAATATGTTTTTTCTGTTAAGCTGATACTTCAAAATAAAATGAAACATATTTTCAGCTCCAATGCCGGAGATGAGATGTATGACTGAGTCGTCCTCTGTGAGGGTCATGGTTGGAGTTTGGCAATGTGGGGAGAAAAAGAAGTGGTTGAAATGACGGGGGAGCTCGCGGTCAACGGTAAACATGAGATCTCCAGAATCCGATCTGAAAAAAAGCCTAAAACTTTCTTGTTCTTAACAAAAATCTACGATTGGTTTTAGATTCTGCACCGTCCGCAAGAAGGGGAATACAATCCTCATGCTAAGCTTGATAAGAAATCATTGAATAACAACGAAAATGAAGAACACAAAACTGCCAATAGATCCACTAACCAGGTAAGACCATCCATGGACTAGCTCGTCTCCTTCTAATAAAGCAACGCACAAAGACAATAACCATCATGAAGAGAGCTCCCAAACCTTCGACCGCATCTACAATCCTCAATGACTTCGAGATATTACCTGCCCACATCAACTAATGCATTTAATCGAAACGTTTGGCTCAACTATTGATACATGGAGAGGCAATTTCAAGTGTATCAGAGAAGACTTTATCCCACGTAGCAGGCGCAGGCTCTGAATGAGAGTTGGGATTCGTGAATTTAATATCAACAGTGACCTTAAATTTGAACCAACCATAGGTGACTTGGGCATTTGCAGGTGGAGCAGGATGGTCAGCTTTGGCGACTGCAGTTGGTGGTGGCGGAGATGACGGAGGATTGCCCGGATTGGACTCGAAAAACAGGTATAAGTCCCATCGGAAAATGCAGCTCGGTTTGTGAACAACGCCACCTTGATATCCGTGGCAACATCCTTGATAATCATTTATGCATTCCAACAAGCAACTCTGGCAATCAATCTGAGACAAATCGGGGCTGCACTGCAACAGTGCGAACAGGGTCTGGAGGTTCGGCAAAATTGTTCTCCCCACCGCGAACTTGAGCTGTGACGTCCCCATCGAAGCCCTCGCTGCCAGCTCCTCGGTCAAGTTCCTCCATATCTGATCGAACTGATCCTGATCCATCTCGATGTGGCCGGTGTTATAAAGCCTTGCCGTCGGAAATGTCTGCTTCACGCCGTAGATCGGACGATCAGAGTAACGGATGATACACGGAGGATTTCCTCCCCTGGAGAACGCAGCTTTCTGGGTCGGACACTTGATCATCAAATCTTCAGCACCAGAGCTTATGCACTTGAAGCAAGTGTCGTTCGAAGAATCGCCTCTGCAGAAACCGAGCACATAAACAACGTCCGAGCCTTTCCCTACCTTCCCGGAGTAGAACCCGCCGTTCGAAGCCATGTTGCTAGCCAGAGAAGAGAGGACAAGCTCACGGTTCTTGGCGTAATTGCCTGCGGTCGTGAAGTTGCCAACGTCGTAGCAGTGTTGAGCGTCGGAGAGGTCAAGCGTTAGGATGTGAAGACAGAGAAGAGCCAAAGGAAGACGACGAAGAAAAAGAGGAATTGAAGGAGGCCTTGCAGACATGGGGGTTGCTGGCTGCTTCAGCTCCGTTGTCGAAGATGAGAAGTATGAGTCGTCCTCTGGTTTGGCGTATGGTAATGCCTAAAGGGGAAAAAACAGAAAAAGTCGTTGCAGAGATTGAAGTAGATGGGGACAAAGGAGGAAGAAGACCATTTCAAGATCTTCAACTTTAGGCTGTAGATTTTTTCCAACGCAGAACATCGTCCATGTCAAAGCGTGAATGTGTAACCAGCACAAAAATCATGACAGAATTTGCACGCTTACAAAATTATACCAAATTATTTTTTTCGATCACAAAAAATGAGAATTTAATACACATAATACATTCACCCTCTGTCAATACTCTGAAATAGGATCGAGTTGTCAGTATAGTCTATTGTACATCTACGCATCGACACATTTACCCTCCGTCAATGCTAAATTGACACACTTACAAATTTACAAGTAGCCTATTTCATTTTTAAATTTGAAACAGCCGTGCTTTTTTCTCTCCCTGGGTGCTCTGACTGTATTACCCTTGGGTGTCTGCATACTTTTCTTCTTCTGTTTAATTTTTTTTTTTTAATATCTTTGAGTTTTCCTTTTCTTGTTTCTTCTGCCACCATGGAGAAGCTCCATTAAGCTTCAGTAGCGAACTTGCCCAAACCTGTTCCAAATAGATGCAGATTCTTCTCTTTAGTTAAATCACTGAACCAGCAAGAGGATATCGAAAGCCCTCGGTGCCGAGGAGGACTGGATCCTCAACGACTGCAACCAGCATCAATTCCCCGAAGCTGCTACTGAACTGCTTTCCTCCTTCTCGCCATGGTCAAGGTCATCCATGGCAAAGCCTCCCTTCCTCAACTCAGCTCTCCGTGTCTCTGAAATTGAGGTGGAAAATCCAAGTAGGATTGCTAGATCGAAGCCGCTTCATTATTCTTTTCAGATGCTCCCCAGTTTCTGCTACAAGTTAGATTGGGATTAACTGGGAATCCTTCAATCACTCGAGCAAGCTTAGATCTGTTAGGTTCAGTTTGGTTCTTAACTAAACTACCGTTCGGTTTGATTTCCTTCTTTTTTTCAACTTGTATCTGCAAACCGTGACTTGCTCATCCCTACACTTTCAACTGTTTCATGGGGCTTGTGAAGTGCCCCTGTGGACTTGTCAAACAGGCCCGAGTATCCACAACCACAACTAAAGTATGGGAATTGAAAGATGCGAGAATTTAAAGTTGCGAAAAAGATAAATTGTGGAAAGTACATTGAGTTCCGTCATTGATTGAAGGGGCGTACAAAGAGTTCACTTAGGATATTTATAACCTTTGCAAACGGCGGCACTAAATTGGAAAGAACAAATTGCTCCCTTTTGGTGGTTACCTGAACTCACTGCACGAATGGATAAGATATAACCAACCAACGATTATCTTCGAATAACTCCCTTTCAATACTTGCCGGAAGTTATTTCACGAACGGATAAGACTCAATCGACTTTTGACCGCTAAATTTTACCATCTCATTTAGGAACTGATTGCATAAAAAATTAGGGACTAACCCCGGTTCCCTAAACAAAAATCTTAGTTTTTAAGAGCATTTAAATTGGACCGACAGCTGATGGACTCAAGCGTATAAACTTAATTGAACTCAGTCCATGAACATTGCATACTTATATTTTCGGGACGTCCCGTTTGGGCCAAGCAAGAGCTGATGTGTAGCGTCATGCTGCAATGATATGACTCATCTTTGGCCTTTTACGTATATTATACATTGAACTTGGATATCATTATACCGACAGCGAAGGTGAATTGCATACAAAAAATAATTTCACAAACTTGCAACTTCTGACAACTTCCTGCCACCTTATGAATTCTTACACGACATTTTCATTTCCCACGGCTCCTCACAACGTTCATGAAAATAATTATGGAAAAAACACCTTTGGATTCCGGTTCTTCAACACTATCAATACTTTAAGAAGTCGATAAGGCAAAAACACACTGGAGAAGGCACTAGTCTTTCGAAGCGGAACTTGTTGCCAATAGCTGGCACCGTCCTCTTTCTATTCATAAATCCCTCTCTATTCTTGTTCCTTAGGGTACAGTAATATGTTAAAATGTTTTTTTTTTTTATAATCGAGGTGTCCGCGCGGCTAGCGAGCTAGTGCTCAAACCAGCGGTGAAGCACGACTAGTCCTCGAGAGGACCCGCAGACCCCACAATCACGGGCCCCCGGTTAAGTCACCTAGCGCCGAGAAGTTTTGAACTCGGGACCTCTCGTGAAAGGAACTGAGCGCAAACCAACTCGGCCACCAAATGGTGGGTGTAATATGTTAAAATGTTGATGGCGGCTAATATGGAGATCAAATAACAATTGTTCCAAAGATAATTGGGTTGTCGTATTTATCGATTGCACGGATACCAACTGGTTATTATTTGATAGAACAATTTTCCTGTTCATAAGTGAAAGTTGATCGCTATTGTGACCCATTAGATCGAGTGATGCAGATAGATTTTGATTTTCTTGCGTCAGCAGGAAGCGCGACTAATTCTTCCCGCTCTCGAGCAAAATTATGGAAAATCTTCAAGTTATCACCAGTAGATAATATACATAAAATTTTTAGTTCTCTTACTCATCTAAATATTACTGTTTCTACTTAGAATGCAATGGAACCTTCATATGGAAGGGATTATACCTCTATGAGCTAACGCTGTTAATATTTCCAAGATCGCTACCATGCCTGTCAATCCAAGACTGAAATACTCGTAAATAGTGATGAGGTCAGGTGCAATTGAAATACTCACAAGACAACTTACGAAGGAGACGAGTAGACTTTTCTTATATTTTCACCTTAAATCACCCATGTCGGAACTGCCACAAGACTTGCATTTTTATAAGCTTGTCACGTAACTTTTTATCAACCTTTAAGAGACTCATAAATATAACCGGCATTCCGAGGAGATAGACTCCTATAAACACAAATAGACAAAATACAGTTACTATACATTAATTAAACATCGGAATACGAACAAACTCTTGATAAATCCGCCTAATTATGACTTTACTAAAGACTCGTAATTCTTAAACTAGTATTGGGAGTCGGACGGACATTGACAACTTTTCATTGAGCTCAACAACATTGAATTTGATTTAATTGCTAACAATCCCTCGTAAACCAAATTTTCTTCCATTAATCATTCCAAGTAGACTCTTGAACTTTTGCATCAACCTTGAGAGGCTTAGTAAAAATATCAACTACTTGATCTCCCATCTTTACTTGTGTGACTTCAAAGGGTGTTGAGTTGGAATCCCATTCTAATTAAGGATAATATATCTCGACACAATGCATCTAGCTCCGTATTAAGGTCATGATCCTAGCTCAAGATGGACGCCGGCGTCATGCTTAACACATGTGTGCCATCTTGGAGAACCAGTGAACTATAACAAATATTAATAAATAGCCACTTTTAAAGGTTTTTTTTTCATGAATGGAAAATGTTTTGTTTAATTAGCTTATTTGTTGCAGACCAAATGCCGAAAAATTCAGAAAATATTGCCAAGCTAAAACCAGAAAATGAACTAGTAAATATTTTGTCATTCAGTATGACAAATCGCATTTGGTTTGCAATGTGCGCTCCGGTGAAATATGATATTCTTCGGCCTAGTCATTGAGATAAAATGTAGCCTTGATTTGTTTGTCTCTTGTCTTGATGGAGTGGAAGAGAAGAACCTGCCCCTTTTCATCTCCTTCACTCTGGGGCTTACATGCATTCTCATTCTTGTGCTTGATGTTTAAGTATTTATTTTCGAAAGAAAAGGTACAATAATGCTAAATTATGTGGACTACAGTTGGCACAAAACTGTCTTACAATTCAACAATCGCCTAAATTTTGTTAGGCATGACCTTTAAGAATATCCTTCACAGTCACAAGATAATGAAGCCAAATAACTCCTCAATAATCTAAATGAAGAATTAGATCATGAGATTGTCATCTTGATGATCTGAAGACCATGACATAACACGAAAATTAGTGGGCAATGCACGCTGATCTCTTGTTTTCTCAAGGCTACCGAGGATATGGTTCGGTGACAGAGACCTCATTTTTTGAGAGCTGGTCCGATCTGTCAACCCCAGATAGCCTCGAACTGTAGTCCTGCGTAGATGACATATCCAATTCAGAGCCTCTGTGGATGAAGAATGCAGGTCGCAATGGCACACGCAAAGAGATCGAGTGGCTGTTAAGCATCAAAAGGACCGAGGCCATCGTTGGCCGGTCAGCCACGTTTTCTTGGACACATAGTAAACCAATGTGGATGCACCTTGTGATTTCAGTACTTGAACCATAAGTTAAAAAGGAATCAATGATGTTTGATATTGCTCCATCCCTCCAACTTTTCCAAACCTGCAAACATTTACTTAAGAAGACATGAGGAATTTGAATAGATGTATCTAGAAAAGAGTACAATGGGCTTATTATAGGCTTCATTAGAAGACTAACTAAGGTAATAAGATAAAGATAATATCGAATATGATCAATCAGTGATAAATATATGCATAATCCTGAAAGATAAAATGAATCAACTAAATATCCTAACATTGCTAATACATTTGATAAACAATAAACCGATTGATCTCCGAAACCTTATGAGGTATATTCTTACACTCACATGGCTTATCAGGACCTCCGTGTGATCGCCCACGCGAAAAAGATTGTTCCTCTGACCACTCACAATCTCCAAAACTAGAACTCCAAAACTGAAGACATCGGACTTGACCGAGAAGTTTCCATTGATTGCATACTCTGGCGCCATATATCCGCTGTGCATCACAATAAGTCCACCCTATTAGCTTTACAATTTGCCTTTGTTCTATTCGTAAGCATTCTAGGATGTTATGGCACTTACTAGGTCCCCACAATTCGGTTTGTCTCGGCTTGAGTTTGGTCCATCTCAAATAGCCTCGCCATACCGAAATCCGATATTTTAGGATTCATATTTGAGTCCAACAAAATGTTGCTAGCTTTAAGGTCCCGGTGGATGATACGAAGTCGAGAGTCTTCATGTAGGTAAAGTAGCCCTCGAGCGATACCCATAATTATCTTGTGACGCCTATCCCAGTCGAGATTCGCACGCTTCAAGGAATCTTTGCATTTTGATAAGATCACATTCTATAAGACATCCCTTAATCATTTCATGAGGATCTAAAATCAGGCATGACAAGTAGAGAAACATACCGAATATGAACTGATCGAGGCTCGAATTGGGCACAAACTCGTAAATGAGAAGCCGTTCGACTCCTTCCACACAAAAACCTAGGAGCCTTACCAAGTTCCTATGTTGTAGCCTAGCTAGCAACATGACCTCGTTCTTGAATTCTACTTCTCCTTGGCCGGAATTCCATGACAACCGTTTAACTGCGATTTCTTGTCCATCAGAGAGCCGACCCTAGAATTTCATCCAAGTAGGTCCTCATGAGTATCGATTGGCACATTGAAGCATTTCGAAGAGGATCAATTGATGTCATCTATGATTCCTGTGTTGCTTAATTTTTGAACACAAGAGGTTAGAGGATGTGCTTTGTCAATTTTTACCTTGTAAACAGCACCAAAACCACCTTGTCCGAGCTTCTTCGTATTAGAGAAATTATCCGTTGCCGCTCTAATAGTACCGAAATCAAAATGCAGCGACTCCGCTGTGCTAATTTCATCCTCAACTTCACCTAGAAAGAGAAAAACACGGCTGTTCGGAGCAAAGAAACAAGCTATTTTGCTGGTCTAAAAGCATAGTAATTGGTCAACTTCATTGTGTCCATGATCTTTTAAACCTCATAAACAGTTTATACACTAATTCAAATAGATAAAGACTCACCTTCAACGCTTTGTCTGGCCTGCGTCTTCTTCTTCCTTTTCACTATCAGGAGAACGACAGCGCCAGTAACAAGTAACGCAGAAACACTTGTGGCGACTGCAATGATCACAGTCCTCGTCCAATTGCTCTTTCCACCTGCAAGAGCAAAGGCACATCATTTTTTTTTAATCATTGCTCACTTTTTACTAAGTAATACACCGGAGAAAGCACTAAAGCACCTATCTTAGATTAGGGCGTTTGCTTAGGAAAAAATCTCCACGAAAACGATTTTGGGAAAACGTTTTTGCGGACAAGTTACGATGTGAAGTACTTCGCAATTCTCTGATAACTCAAGGGAGAGTTATGTCGTCATCTAACCAGATTCGTCCAATAGAGAGTATCTAGATTGACTGATTTACCAAAAAAAAAAAAAAAACATCCGCTAATGATTAATTACCCTTGGCCGAGACTCACTTTATTACTAATTTTGATATCTGACATGACAGCTTGAGAGCTATTAATGCCATAATTTGTGATTAAGTGAGGTGACTACGATAGTTGACTACTGTTGGAGTTGATGAGGTAATAAACACCAACCTTCTCGCTTCATGGATTTGTTCGTGAATTTGGATTTTGTCACTCCTCTCTCTTTTCTTTCTCTTCCATGGAATTTGGCGATGGAGATCGCGAAATGTACATGTGACGCCTTTCTCTTCTCTTCCCTGAGCCTTTTTACCCAGATTAGATGAACCTTCAATCAGACCAAGAACCTCTCTCATTCGGACTCCCATCACTTCCTCTGTTCTCACCTCTAGAGAGAGAGAGAGAGAGAGAGAGAGAGAGAGAGAAAGAGAAATTTGTTGCCCCTTTTTCTTGGTGGTTTAGATGATGATGGAGGATGATACGGTTTCAGGAGTCGCCGGCGAAGAAAGCCCGACGGCGAAGAAGAAGGGTTGAACGGCAGAGAGAGGCCGTACAAGGGGATAAGAATGAGGAAATGGGGCAAGTGGGTGGCCAAGATTTAGGAGCCCAACAAGCGGTCAAGGATTTGGCCCGGGTCCTCCCCGACGCCGGTCACGGCGCAAGGGCCTACGACACGGCGGTGTTCTACCTCCGCAGCCCTCGGCTCGGCTCAACTTCCCGGAGTTCATGACGGTTGCCTTCATAAGAAGAAGGCGACTCAGGTCGGTGCAAGCGTGGACCTACGCTCAACAATGGTGGCCATTCACAATCTGAGGACCCTTTTGGGAGTTTGATTTAAAAAGAAAAAAACCAAACAGAAACAAACAAACAAAAAAAAATTAATAAAAGGGGTCTATCTCACTCGAATATCTTGGACATATATAATTCAGAAATCGAGTCGGCCCGGGTCAGACAGAGCATGGTGCTATTTGGTTTCGGATTGAATTTGGCCCATATAAGAATCGGCCCGATCCGGCCCATTGACATCCTTAGATGGCCACAACTTGGTCATGAGAAAGAAGCAAGAGATGGAGATTTGGAGGATCCTTTTTTCATGTCGCTCCAATAAAAGTTACTTCGTCGAAATCTATGATTTCACATGCATTTCGAGCAATTGGTACGAAGGTTTCAGAGTACATAGCATGATATCGGCTCGTAAACGATGATAGAGATTGAAGGGTAGATGAGGGCCACAGAGAAAAAATGAAACAATCAAAGATTGAAGGGTTGATGAGGGCCACAGAGAAAACGAAAAAATCATCTTCGAAGTTGAATTTTTTTTCCAGCACGGACACGTATGGCCCGGGTCAAACGAGCTATTGCGTGACTTACGCGGATTGACGAGGAAGAAAGAAGGCTGGTGGGCGGTCCAAGACTGCCAGTGGGAAAGGGAGAAGATTACAAAATGGTGAACGGACGACCACACAAAAAAAGTCTCTCGACCAAATGATTCAACATGGAAGGACTTCTGAAATTTGAAAGAACGAACTTGCGTAGTCTTTAAGAAGATGCATTCATTTCACAGAGGCAAAGAAGCTTACGTGGAAAACTTATTTTTCGGCTCCATTTCTTCGATAAAAAATATGGCATTTTAAAATATATTTTTGTAAAAGTCATTTAAAAAAAATGAAGATATCTTTCGGTATTTGGCTAGAACCTACAAACGAAGTGGAATAATATTTTTCATTGTTTGGTAAGAAAAATCCCATTAGATTTTCTTTATCTTTGCTCAAAAATTGTTGACCTAAATGGCACAATCAGTGCTAATGTGAAAAAAAATTATATTTTTAAAAAATTCCATACTTTTTAATAGTTTAATATCTTTAAATATTTTTTATTTTTTTATATTTGAATGTTTTCATATTCTTTTCTGCCTTTTTTTTTTATCGTTGTTTCTTCCTCCGCCGGTCGCCGATCACAGGCAAGGCTCCACCTCGTCCATGGCTACTAAGTAGGCCAAGCCTCATCGGACTCTGGCGAGTTGGGGCCTCGATTATGGCCAGTCACTGGCTGTCCCTATGGCCGGTGACCAGTGGAAAAAAAAGAAAAAAAAATAGAATAGAATAGAATAGAATAAAAATTATTTGAGATCTAAAAATTTTAAAAATTTTTATTATTTGTTTAAATAGTTAAAAGGAAAAGAAATGTGAAGGAGTAGAGGGAGGAAAGAGAGGAAAATATTTTCCTCTTCTCAAAAAAGAAAAATTGATTAGTCTGTTTTTTGCGAATCAAATATCGAAAAATTTGGAAATTTTTTTTCGAAAATTATTTTTTCGCTAAACAGGCGTAACCGAGATTTAAAAGTAGATGCCTTTTAGTTTATCGTGGGTCTAGTGTGACATCCAAATTCCATTTAGCTTCCGCTGAGCACTCTTATTACGGGACTTCGATCTACTATTCTCCCCAATCTAGATGATGAGGCCGCACCCACTGTTAAGCAGCAGCCTCAACGACCCCCAATACTTTGTTCTTAGAGATCAAAAGATCCAACATCATTGGCTGTCAAATGATGTTCCGCATTGTTAATCTTATCAGATATATATGGACCGCCCCCGGAGTAAAGGTGCGTTTGATAATACTTTTATTTCCAAGAACAATTTCTTTTGTTCATAAATAAATTTTTCTATTTCTATCCCTCAACAAATTTTTAGCAGAAGAATATCTTTGGCAATTGTATAAAATTTCTACTCTTGAAATAGAAAAAGAATATAAATCTATTTGGTACAACCCTATTAATTTCTATTTTTTATTTGATTGTAAAAATGTCAAAAGAATGTCTTTAGTAACTATACAAAATTTCTATTTCTAAGAACTTTATTGATCAAGATATTCTAAGATGACTTTAGAAAATCCAACATAATAGTTAGTAGGGTGTTGAAAATACCGGGGCAAGCCCTACCCAACCATGAATTTAAAATCAGGCGCAGACTTATGAATGAGGGTTGTGATTCATGAATTTAAAATCAGCAGAAACCTTAAATTGAACTAACCATTGGTGACTTGGGCATTCGCAGGTGGAGAAGCAGGAGGGTTGGCCTCGGGGACTGCAGTTGGTGGTGGCGGAGAAGATGGAGGATTGCCGGCATCGGAATCAAAAAACGGGTACAAGTCCCACCGGAAAATGCAGCTCGGCTTATTAACACCGCCACCTTGTTTTCCGTGGCAACATCCTTGATAATCATTTATACATTCCCACAGGCAACTCTGGCAATCAATCTGAGGCAAATCGGGGCTGCACTGCAACAGCGCGAAAATGGTCTGGAAGTTCGGCAACACCGTCCTCCCTGCTGCGAACTTGAGATCTGACGTCCCCATTGAAGCCTTGCTGCCAGGTCCTGTGTAAAGTTCCTCCATATCGGATCAAACTGATCCTGATTCATCGGGAGGTCGCCGGTGTGTAATACTCGTAGGTCGGAATTGTCTGCTTCACGCCGTACATCGGACCATCAGAGTAACGGATGATGCACTGAGGACCTCCTGGGTCGGACCAGGAATACGCAGCTTTCTGGGTCGGACACTTGATCATCAAATCTTCAGCAGTAGAGTTTATGCACTTGAAGCAACTGTCGTTCGAAGAGTCGCCTCTACAGAAACCGAGCACGTAAACAACGTCCGAGCCGTTCCCTACCTTCCCGGAGTAGAACCTGCCGTTTGAAGCTATGTCGCTAGCCAGAGAAGAGAGGGCAAGCTTGCGGTTCTTGGCGTAGTTGCTGGCGGCCGTGAAGTTGCCTGTGTTGTTGTTGCAGTATTGAGCATTGGAGAGCTCGAACGTTAGGATGCAAAGACAGAGAAGGACAGAAGGAAGACGAAGAAGAGAAAGAGGGATTGAAGGAGGCTTGGCAGACACAGTGATTGCTGGACTGCTTTAGCTCCATTGTGGAAGATGAGAAGTATTAGTCGTCTCTGTGGAGGTGTAAATAAAGATGGAAGTACACAAGGACAATAAAGGAAGAAGACCACTAGAAGAGTGTTCCAACACGGCATGGTCCATGTCAAAGCGCGTTTCATAATCAAGAAATTATGCCAATGCAAATGCTATGCTCGGTTTATTTCATGGAAAAAAGAAGTCTTGGAAATGAAAAATGTTTCCATTATCGATGATTATTTATGGCTAAATATTTTCGTGAACAATGAGAATATTTTTCGTTTATTTATTTTTAACAAATCATATAAGCAATCCATTATTTTCCAACCATTAATTTTTCAAAAAAAAAAATAGAGCCTAAATCTGACATTCCAGGGTGGTGGCCTGAACAGCACGGGCTACTATTCCACAAACGCGAGGTTAAACTCACAAAGGCTAAAGTTGTTTTGTGCGAGCACGGCGTGCATCTGGCATTATGCGAACGAGTTTTGCAACTTTGGCACTACGGGGGATTGCGTCGATTTGCTCGTCATCTCGCATCTTTGGATCATGGATTTGGAGGCCCCTCAATCTCGCCTAAGGCCGGTCCGCCCAAATGACAATATAGGCATGTCTGAGAATATGCATATCAACATAAATTGCTCAATCCGTTGCTTCTCTTCAGCAACAATTCAACGTGAAAGACTTCCGAAATGGAAAAGAAGGAACTTGGGTAGTCTGCAAGGCTCCCTATGTTTCGGGAAAGAAAAAAACACGTTTTTCAAAAAAAAATTAAAAAAAATTATTTTACGGGATATTGATAATTTTTTTTTTTCTGTCAAGCTGATACTTCAAAATAAAATGAAACATATTTTCAGCTCCAATGCCGGAGATGAGACGTATGACTGAGTCGTCCTCTGTGAGGGTCATGGTTGGAGTTTGGCAATGCGGGGAGACAAAGAAGTGGTTGATAGAGATTGAAGTACATGAGGACAATAAAGGAAGAAGGCCACCGTTACAAGATCTTCAACCTTAGGCTGTAGATTTTTTCCAACACAGAACATGGTCCAAGTCAAAGCGCGTTTGCGGGACCAAACACAAAAATCAACGAATTATACGAATTAAGAGCGAGCAAAAAGGAATCGATCAGATCGGGACAGGATCGACTGACTCGGTCCGATTCTCAAGGGCACTGGTTTTTGATTCCATAAAATTAAAATCGGTAATTCTCGCTCTGGTTTTCAGATCCAAGGGTAAAACACCCCACTTGGACAGTCCAGACAAGACCGACCATTTTATATTTTATTTTAATTTGAACTCTTAATTATTATGACTACTTCTATAAATTTGAATGCGAATATGTATTTCAAGCATATCAACCGGTTTCACTAGACTGACAGGGAACCAAACCAAATCGGTCAGTCCGATCCTTGGCTTTGCGGTGAAAGTGGGCTAGTACGAGAATCGATCACCTCTAATGCAAATTGTTACTATTCCACGGACGCAAGGTCAAACTCATATAGAGGCCAAAGTTGTTTCATGGAGCATTGCGTAGTCTTTAAGCTCCGCGTGCTTCGTAATTTACTAGGTGATGGATCTCCGGTTCAAGAGGAAACGCAAAACGGCATAGGTCTTAAATTTGAATATTAAGAGTACTTTTGTTTAACGGCAAATTTAAAATTTCAAATATTTTTTTTAAATTAACTACTTATATTATTTGTAAAAATGGAGGATAGGTTTCATCGCTTATGAAATATTCTCGTTTAAATAAAATTAATCATTCTTCAAAAATTATTTTCTGATTTCGAGTCTTTTGCGCAAAAATTGTTTGTGGGAATTAATCGAATAATTCATCTAATCTATTAAAAGAAATTGGCTCGCATAGGCGGGAGAAAAAGTAATAAATATATATATGTAAAATAATTGACTCGTAGGAGGTGGCTTCAAATCGCCGTTGCTGATCACGTTTTGAGAGGGGATTGAATTGGGTTATTATGGGCAGTTCTCGAAAATGCAATTTGAACCACAGAAAAAAAAAAAAAGAGTCCCTTCAAGCAATAATTCAACATAAAAACTTCTGAAATGGAAAAGAAGGAACTTGCATAATCTTTAAGCTCCGTGTGTCTCGTAAAAAATATGACGCTTTTGAAAAATAATTTTATACAAAAATAATAATATATTTTTTTTTATATTCGACTAAAACCTAAAAATAAAATCAAATATATTTTCAGCTCCATTGCCGGAGATGAGACGTATGAGTCGTCCTCATGGAGGTTCATGGTTGGAGTTTGCAATGCTGGGAGAAAAAGAGTGGTTGATAGAGATTGAAGTACATGAGGACAACAAAGGAAGAAGACCATTCAAGATCTTCACGTTTAGGCTGTACATTTTTCCCAACACAGAGCATGGTCCATGTCAAAGCACATTAGCTTGACAAACACGAAATCAACGAATTATGCAAATTAAGAGTTAGCAAAAAAGATCGATCGGAATGGAACGGAATAGCTGGTTTGCTTCAGTTCCTAAGAGCGTCGGTTTCTAGTTCCATAAAATGAAACTGGTAATTCTTGAATGGTTTTTGAATCTCAGGATAGAGCCACGTTCTGTGTTGGGAATATGTATTTCAAGCGCATCAACCGATTTCACTGGACTGTTCGGGAACCGAACTGAATCGATCAGTCCTATTCAATCCTTGGTTTTGGGGGAGGTGGGGGGAGCGGACCAGATTGAGAACCGACCACCCTTGATACAAATTGCTACTATTCACAAAACACAAGGTCACACTCATATAGAGGCCAAAGTTGTTTTATAGAGCATTGCGTGCATCTAGCTTTATGTGGACAGTTTTGGAAATTTGCTTGCTGATCTCATATCTTTGCGTCACCAATAGAGGGTAGGTCATGGATTTGGAGGCCCATTGGTCCTCTCTAAGGCCGGTCGGCCCAAATGGCGACATGGGCATGTCTGAGAATTCACAAAATCAACACAAATTGCTCAGACCCAGTGGCCACTAACTCCATGGTGGTCAACCCACCAGAGAGGGAGAGAGAATTTGTGTTTTTTGTGGATGGCGGATTCAGGTGATGGTGATGATGTTGGCTGGAAAGGATGCATTGTGGTGACAATGCTGGAGGAGTCTCGGGTGAGGCGCAAACCGGTTTTTCCGCTCGGTGCGGCAGTGGCGTCATTGGGCGAGGGAATGGAGGATTTTTCCTTTGTGAGGAAAAAAAGTGTCCGGTTGCTGGGAAAGGAAAGAGGAGTCATGCGGCAGCATCCCAACCATCAATATGCAATGGTTGATGGAACGTACTTTTGTGGATAATGTCGCCTTAGGTCTTTAGAGTGTGCCTAAGGCGACAAAGTAGAAATTTGCGGTACATTACATGTTCGTATTTAATGACAACCACGACCTTTTCTTCCAATGCTGAAGTTTATTATATTTGTCCAAATGTATATGGGAATATTGTTAAGATTCCACGCATAACCATAACGAAATAAAGCATAAAAGCTAGAAATAGAAATCGAGACACAAGATTTTATCATGGTTCATCCTTAAATTAGAACTACATCCTGACAATATAATTAGCATCTCTACCTTCCTATTACATTATTTAATTATAAGCTAAAAAAAGTATATATAGCAATAGCTATTTATGAGCTAAAGCCCAATATTCAATAAACTACATGCTCACACTATAAAAGCTCTCTGAGACCTTATGTTTTTTCTATCGATGGGAGTATGAACCACACCATAACAAATATATGAATGTGGTAACTTACAACCTACTTGCTAGCTGAAACAAATGTATGAACCCATATGCACAACTGACTTTCAGAATATAAATAGAGACTCTATCAAATCGCCCAGTCAATTAATTCATTGCACGGAAGTGCCAACTTTATATTCAATTGCTAATCCAGAAGCCAGGGCTCTTTTAGAATATTAATTAGAAGACTATAACACCTTTAATATACATTTGGAATTAGATGCTTTAAATGGTAACCCACTTGGTGTACGTGTAATAAACTCAACCATTATACATCAAGAGGGACAGATTTCATACATCACTTAGGAGTTCTCATGCACAGTTGACTACATATCAGATATTTATAGTATTATTTCTCATCTTCAAAAGAAAATCATTATCACCAATCCAATCATACGCCGAGGGGAGTATAGAAAGGCCACGAAAAGAGTAGTTTGTGGCCTTTAATATTTTTTTAATATTTAAATTAAAATTTCTCTCTTTTTTTCCTTTGTTTTTTTCCTTTATGTTTTCATGACTAGCGAGGGTCACCGGGCCCTTGCTAGCCTCTAGCGAGGGCCATCACCCCTTGCGAACTACAGGCAAGGCTTGTGGCCCTTGCCCCATCACAGCCTTGTCCTTGGTCTCATGCTACTTTAACTTCGAAAACCACTTTCGCCTCAAACAAAAGCATCTTTTAGGGCGTGAAAAATATAAGATTTCTAAAAAATATTTTTTTTCAAAAGTCATTTTTTAGGAGAATGAAAATATTTTTTAGTATTTGGCTACAACCTGAAAAATGAATAGAAAAATATTTTTCGTCGTTTGATATAAAATATATGATTTGATTTTTCTAGAGAAAAGTACCAAAAATAATTGAATTTATTTAATATTTGTTTTTATTTATTTTATTTTTATTTTCTTTCTTCCTCTCCTTATCACTTGCCACAGTAATAGCTGATGATCAGCCACACCTAGGGATGAGCTGACCATGGCCAACAAAGTGCTAGCGAGGTGAAGCCTCATCCAGGCTGAGTGAGGCTCATCCTTCATCATGGCTGGTGACCAGCAAAGGAAGAAAGAAAAGGAGAGAGATAAAGTAAAAAATTACAAGAAAATTATCACCAAATTGAAAAATTAGAGATATTCAAAGACTCATATTTTTTTTAAACTATTTAGCCAAAAAGAAAAGGAATGGAATGTGAAGGGAGGGCAGGGAGGAAAAGACGAGGGAAAATGATTTCTTTTTTCAAAAAGAAGAAATCATTTTCCTTACTTTTAAATGTGTTTTTTTTATTTATAAAAAATATTTTCTTTAACTAGTTTATTTCTTGTGAACCAAACACTTAAAATCCGAAAAAAAAATTCATGAAGTTATTTTTCATGAATAAAATGGAGCCTAAGGATTGAATCCATGTCGCAAAACAATAGAAGCTAAGCATATTAAAGTACTTGGACATCCCTTGATATCAAAGTCCCTTATACTGATCAATAGATGTGACACGCCGAATTTTCGCTAGCATAAGTCTTCAAGCAAAATAGGCAATGTCGGATTTGGAATGATTTGGCGATGGTGATTTTGCGGACAAGCAATTTGCGGTGGAACGCTTGGACTTTATTTTGTTGATGAGTGTGGAAAAACTTAAAAATCAGATTGTTAATGGCCAGTAGCGACTTTAGATCTCGAAGGAATTATCCATGCGGAATTGATTCGCCATTAGAGCGCAAAGCACCCCCTCCGACGAAAGACGTGTGATTAGGCGCATGGATTACAATGGGCGTGGGCAAAGGGGACAAGTGTCAAGTGTGAGAGACAAGTGGGTAGGTGCACAGAGGCCATGTGGCGCCCACTTGAGAGCATCAAGGACAAGTGGCTAGCTCAAGAACTTCGGGAGCAATAAGTCCTTATCTCTTCACACACACATTTTTGACACCCCGTTGGAAAGCCCTCAACCTCTCACTCTCTTTCTCATTTTTTTTTTCTCTTTCGGTGGAATCCCTCCTGATGCCAAGTCTCTCTCTCACTCATCGTATTGATTGCACCGCAAGAAGAAGCAAGATTTGGGAGCTCAGCCACGAGCAGTGGTGTTCCCATGGGTGTCTCCGTGCGTGGGACTGAGGCAAGTAAATACTAACCCATCAACTTTGAATTAGGGCTTGTGTACAGGTTGTGTTTGGGGTTCGATAGACTCCCTCGAGCGTTAGTTGGTTGGTTTTGTAGGATGGGATCGTTGAAATGAGCAATGGATTGCGGTGGGTCGAGCGTGGAGCTCGGCAAACGGCGATTGGGGTTGCGTGATAGTCTCGGATTGGTGTGCATGTCATGGATTATGGTTGCTTGGTTACCATCTTTCTAGTGTTGGCAAGCTGGTTGTAATTGGATGGAGGTAAACGAGCGAGGTTTCGCCGAATTGATCACGGAGAAGGCTTGAGCCGTGGTGAATTTGCCAAAGGCAGCTTTTTAATTGTTTGCAAGTTGATATTCAAACTCGCGAGAGCATACTTAGAGTATTTTGGTATGGTTGCTAGGACATTTGTGCCAGACAATTACGCAGACAAATCGATAAGAGGCAATTTACTGGCATATTTGTGGGCTACAATGATCATCGAAAAGGGATGGAAGTGTTGTGATCCTACAATGGGAGATGTTACACTTGCAGAAATATGTGTGTTTGATGAACTATTATCATGATGGTTTATCACAGGCTGCTAAATTACCAAATTCAAAGCTAATGGAAGAAGAGGTTCATGAAAGATTGAAAGAATTTAATGACTACTAGCTGATTGAAGAAGAAAATAAATTAGTGGCTGAAAGAGAAAAACTTGGAGCATTGTCACCAAAAAAAGTCAAAAGAGCCCATGGTGAACTAGTGTACAAAATAAGAATGACAGAAGAGCTTCGACCATGTAGATAGAAGAATCTGAAGAGCAGGAACCTCAACTTTGAAGATCAACAGGCAGAGAAAACGAAATCCCAATATGCAAGCTAGTGCGCATTAACCGAAGATGTCGGAGTGATCGAGCCATCTACTTACGGGGAAGCCTCACCTAGCCTGAAATGGAGAAAAGGCCATGGAAGAAGATTTCAAGCATTAAGGATAGAACAAGACATGGGATTTGATGCCAAATCCTAAAGAGATATGTCCTATATCTTGCAAGTGGATTTATAAAATCAAAACTCGACCAGATGGGTCGATGGAACGATATAAGGCAAGATTGATTGCACGAGGATTCTCTCCAAAGTATGGTCTAGATTATGATGAGACCTTTAGCTCGGTAGCAAAGGTTACACAGTTTTGAGTCCTATTAGTACTTGCAGCAAGCAAGTCATAGAAATTATGGTAAATGGACGTGAAGAACGCTTTCTACATGGAGAACTAGATTGAGATATGTACATGGAGCAAGCAAAATGGTTTCAAGAGTAAGGCCGCCCTCCAAATCATGTCTGCAAGGTAAAGAAAGCTCTCTATGGCTTAAAGCAAGCCCCGAGGGCATGGTATGAGAAGATTGGTGAATTCCTAGTGCAAAGTGGTTACTCAGTAGCACCAGCAGGCTCAAGCCTGTTTGTGAAGGCAGAAGATGGTAAGCTTCCAATTATATTAGTTTACATGGATGATCTAATCATCACTCGAAATGAGGAAGAAGAGATGTGTCAAATTAGAGCCAATCTCTACGTGAGGTTTCAAATGAAAGAGCTTGGAGAATTGAAATATTTTCTAGGAATCAAGGTTGAGAAAACTAAGGATGGACTATCTTATGTTAGCAAAAGTATACAAGATCTTCTAGAAAGATCGGGATGCTTGATTGCAAACCTATGTCTACCCTAGTGGATGGAAATGTAAAACTATGTGCAGATGAAGGGCACGAAGTAGAAGACTCAATTATGTACAAGCAATGGTGGGTAGTCTTATTTACCTAATCATAACACGGCCCGACATTGCCTTTGCAGTGGGAGTAGCAAGTCAATTCATGGAGAAACCACTGAAGTCTCACTTGGATGCAGTCAAGCGCATACTAACGTATGTAAAAGGTACATTTGACATTGGGCTTTTGTATAAGAAAGAAGCATCGTGTCAATTAGTAGGCCATTGCGATTGCTTGACTTTGCTGGAGATCATGACACACAATGATCAACTACTCGGTACATGTTTAGCCTCAGATCTGTAGTGGTGTCCTAATGCAGTAAAAGAAGATAGCCGACCGTATTATGTCTACTACAGAAGTGAGTACAGAGCAGCAGCAATGGCAGTTCAAGAGAGTACATAGCTAGTATAACTAATGAAAGATCTTCATCAGCCAGTAGATTATTCGACACAGTATACTGTGATAATCTATCAGCCATAAGCTTGGTAGAGAATCCAATGTTCCATGCAAGGACTAAGCATGTGGAAGTACACTATCATTTTCTGTGAGAAAAAGTCTTTTAGGGAGAGAAAAAGATGGAGTACACCAAGACAAGTGATCAAGCTGCAGACATTTTCACCGAAGGTCTTGGAGTTGTAAAATTTGAAGAGTTTCGGACCCAACTTAGCATCGTTGCAAAATCTATCCTAAGAGAGAGTAGTCAATGAAGGGGAGTCTTCAAGAAATTCACACTTATCTCTCTTGTTCTAGATCCTTCTTGATTAGCCTTGACTATTTGTATTTCAATATTTAGTTAATGTGAATATTCGTGTTTCAATATTTTTCAATTCCTAGGGTTCTATCTCCTTGGAATGCTAGGTTGTATTTATGAGTCAAACCAAGAGTCATGTATTATACATATATAGGCAAGTCTTGTAATAATTGTGTAGTAGTGCTATGAGAAACGAGTCAGAATAAAATAGCACATTCATCTCTTTCCTTGAGTGTTCTCCTTGTATTGAGAGTTTCCGATCAAATTGGTGATCTAAGTTTCATGATGCCGTTTAATGTTGCGATAATCAGTATTATTACCGAACCTTACCGACGCTTTTGAAACCTAGCTGACGCTTCCTAAGTTTAGCACGGTTGGTGTTGATGTTGACAAATTCTTTACTTTTTAAATAATTTTTTGATTTTCATTTGGTTTTTTTTATATTATTCTATTTTCCTTCTTTTTACTGTGGCCGACGAGGGCTCGGCCCCGAGCCCTCGCCTGCCGTTGGTAAGGGCTGCGAAGGCAAGGTTGCAGCTAGCCTCCTTGCCTAAATTCAGCCAAGGCTAGCTCCCTCGCCCAGTGCCATCGAGGGCCCGGTGAACTTTGCCGACCATAATAAAATAAAAAAAGGAACAAAATAATTGAAAAAAAAAAAAAAAAATATTAAAATATCATTAAAAATTATATACGTCAGCACCCACCGTGACCAAATCAGAAGATGAACTTATTTGGTGCATAAAAATTGGCTCAATGTGTTCACTTGAGCAGTACACAAAAATAGTAATTGCTAGGAATATCTATTCTATAATTTGAACTGATTGTGACTTATTTCGGTTGGGAAACACGTGATTATACTATCAGTTTTTTTTGTATTGGTTCTATTGAACAAATATAACATTTTATCCTGCCGAACACTCATGCAAGAAACTTAATGGCTGCGCATGGTAACACTCCAGAAGCTATTTCTGGAGGAGAAATCAACTTCTGGTGGAGAAATCCAAAGAAATCGTTTGATAAAAACAACTTTCAGATAAGTAGAAATCCGTTTGGCTCGTAACTGAAATTTCTACTTCTGAAATCAATTTCTCCACCAGAAGTCTTTTTGGACAAGTTTTGAGAAGTAAAAAAAAAGTAGCTTCTCCATCAGAAGTCATTTTGTAGCCTTCTTCGTTTGACGTTAACATGCGCCGCCGCCGCCCGCCGCCTGGTCGCGCCCGGCCGGTCGCGCCGCCGCCTCGCCGCCGCCGCGGTCCGCCCGACGCCGGCCCGCGCCACCGGCCGCCGCCGCCACGGAAATAGAAATTTTTTTTTTGTTGATCAAACGCCTTTTTTAGTTTCAGAAATCATTTCTGCAGATGTTAGAAAGAAGTGAAAAAATCCAACTTACGATTCGGAAGTACGAATTAGAGAAATCAAATGCCACTCAGAAATGATTTTCTGTGAAGTGGAAGGTTGTGTTCATTGCGCGCGTAAGGTTCTACATAATCTCGAAGTAATATTGGCAATACCGAAAAAGAAGAAAAAAGGACCTCCCATACATCCATAACAAGTTTTTTTGTAAAAACCAAACATAATTTAGGATATGTACAGTTTGGCCATCAAGACAGGAGTGGGATCCAGATAGAGAAAAAGAAGCGTTTATTCTTTTATCATCAAGTAAATGCCTCCTATGACAAGACAGAATAAAAAAAAGAGTAGGATGTAGTACCTTTGATTGATACAAAGACCACAATGCAGTGCATAGGATAAGGATGAAACCGAATTAATTCACTTCGGAATTTTAGATAAAATTCGAGGCCAGGGGAGTAGATATACTTCAATTGATCTCAAAAGATGTGAGGTTTATCCAAAATCAACGGTGGAGTAGCAAACCCCTCGGGGCGGTTATCTGTAATTTTTTTTACTTGCAATTTTTTTTTACTCTTTTTTAATTGTGGTCGGAAAAGTGTTGTTTTTATTAGGTTCAACAAATTCATACAAAAATTACAATTCATACAAAATAATTATGATGGGAAAGACATATGATTCACGACCAGCATACAAGGCAAAGAATCGACTAGATAAGGTGCAATAATGCGAAATTATGCTTCTCAGATGGCCCCACATCCAATAAATTAATCTGCAAATGTTTTGGCAACCAGAGGAGGAGAGATGAAGTTGGGGTAAGACAAATCAGGAGAAACAAAGGAGGAAAAGAAAAAAAGTGATAAAGTTAGCAAGAAAGGGTAGGAAAGACCTAATAAGAATCTCGGGGGGGAAGAACGAGTGAAAGTTGGTGCCTATAGAGAAAAGATTGTGAAGAGAAGGAGTGGAGAGGAAAAAAAGGAGAGGAATGGAGAGAGAAAGGAGGAGAGGTAGATTGAAAGACGAAAAAATGGTAGGAGGAGGGAGGAGAGAAATGAGAAAAAGAAAAAAGAGGAAGCAAAAAAATAATAGAGAGGAAGAATTAAATAATAAAATGTAATTGCGCTATGATAGGAAAACTGATGACATAAAAAAAAAATTATCTGTGTGAAAGCGCACGCTGATCTCCCATTTTTTCAAGGCTATCGAGGATATGGCCTGGTCACAGAGGACCTCATTTTTTGAGACCTAAGATATCCTCGCAACTGTTAATCCTGCATAGATGACATATACGATTCATTGACACGGTAAAAAAATGCGGTCGCGATGGAACTTGGAGAGTGACCGAATGGACGTTAAGCTCAGAAGGACCGA
>JAGVVM010006854.1:0-21914 GCA_019149425.1 Psidium friedrichsthalianum
TTGCTGAGGGTGGTCGAAATGCCCGATTTCGACCTATCTCTAGTTGCATCTTTCTTTACAAGTGCATAAAATAAGTGTTGCAAACAAGATTGAAGAAAAACTCCACCTCTTTCATAAGAAATACCAGGCAGCTTTTGTGGAGGATGGAATTATTAGAATTCGGTGCATAATCAAGTTGAAATAAAACATAAAGTAAGAAAAAGAAATCGAGACACGAGATTTTATTCTGGTTCACCTTTAAATAAAACTACGTTCGGGAAGCACTGTTCCCTTGAAATCCCACCCGCTTAGCGTGGAATGGGACCCATGTGCTTTCCTGTCGTAGAGGAGTATGAATCACACCCCAATAGAAATATCTCAGGCAATGTCTTTTAGACAATGAATTAGTAAAGAGCAATAATGGGATTGGCATTTCTCCCGGAGGCATGGTTAAGTTGATTTGGTGGCGGCTTTTTACTCCGTTGTTAAAACTTTGCTTAAACGGTAAACCTTCTAGGCATAGTGCCATCTACTATATATGGAAGGAGAAAAATGATGTATTTTGCACAATGATAGTTCTCCTCAAAAAAAAATTATCAAAAAGGTTCTAAACCTATTGCAATTATGTTAATTTAGTTATAATCCTTTTTTGTGCCAATTTAGTTATAAACATTTTGTATCTGTGTCAATTCAATCTTTCCGATCAACTTTGGCTAGAATCCATTGACGTGAATGCCGGTGGACGCTAACGTGGCCAATTTTAATAATCTTTTAATATTTTTGATTTTTTATTTTATTTTATTTCTCTTTTTTTCCCTTCCTTCTTCTTCCTCCAATCAGTCACCGATCTGTTGATCACTTGAGGCTAGATCTAGGTAGCGCGAGCTTGGCCTTGCCTCAAGCTGTCACTCAACAAGTCATGGTGAGGCTCGGCCTTGCCAAGTCTAGGCAAGGCCGACCTCACCCTCACTAACTCTGTCCTCAAATTGGTCGCTAGTTGTCAGTCAAGTGACTGGTTGGAGCAAGAAGAAGGAAATGAAAAAAAAAAAAAAAGACGAAAAGAATAATAATATAATAAATATTAAAATATTATTAAAAATTGTACATGTTGGTGCTAGCATCCACATCAGCATCTGCCAGCCAAAGTTGACTAAAAAGATTGAATTGGCATAAATGCAATATGTTTATAATTGAATTGATATAATTACAATAAATTTAGGGTTTTTTTTATTATTTTTCCGTTCTCCTCGTGCCGGTAACTTGCTCATACGTGTGAAGTTTGTGAGTCCAGACCATATGTCTGAGCTGTCTCATGTTAACTAGGCAACGTGAAGTAAAGTTACTGGAATTGCTTCATTAGCAAGTTTGAGAGAGAGAGAGAGAGAGAGAGCGCGAGCAATAGGTTGGGCCAAGTCCAACATATTGAACATTGCAAAGACCGAACACCTTCAGATCCTATACGACAAAGGCCGGCCGTATAAAAAGCTCAGTGTGCATATATAGACATTCAACATATAGGGCATCTCCACATCTTGTAGGAAATTGACGTCCAGCCTTAAGGAAGGTCAAAGGTTCTTCAAGCGTGTAAAACCCGAGCGCCACATCAACTGGAAGAACCACTTCGATTCGACCCCCAGTCTAACTGGAACTTGAAAGAGAACAAGCAAGGCACACACCTCTTTGCATAAGAAAGAAGCAGCCATCAACTGAACTCAACATGAGACGTTCTTGAGTACATCAACTCAGACCACAATTAGCTGCCATAGTATTAGCATGTAGTGTAGCTGCCAAAGCTTCTCTTCAAGCATTTCAGGACCACTTGTCAATTTTTTTTTTTGTCATAAGGACCACTTGTAATATAATAATACATCATTTACAACTATATCAATCGATCCATCTAGTTTAAGTCATTTCGATTTTTCTCCTATAATGACAAAAATCACGGTATACATGGTACAGTGAACTATGTCGAATGATCATCAACGTGGGATTGGGATTGAGAGGCAGTGCATCTCACGAGCAATTTCACATTTTATGACCCCATTTTCTTGCAAATTGCTCAAAAGTTGAACGGATGCAATTTATCTTTTCTAAAGCAGAGAGCCACTTGCGTCATCTTTAGGCCTATGATATAATTGAATCCGCCACTCGGTTTTGAGGAGAGGACATGGTCAATCTTCACTGCTCTTCACTTTTCAAGACTTCTGATAGTTGGACTGAAAGGCGTGGGCAATCCCTTGGCATGTTGGCTTTCCATTTCAAGGAGCATCAGTGATTTCTGCCTCTGGTACCGGTTTCTCTTAGCGGCAAGTGCTGTAAAGAAATTTCGGTAAGAATGAAACTAATGGTGAACAGGAAATCCAATTTTGCGTAAGACTCTGGATAAAATATTAATAAAAAGCTCAGTGTGGATTTCATTTTGGAAAAGAAGAAATGGAAATTATCAAAGTTTTGGAGCAATAGTTCGTGTTAATTCCCTGTTGCAGAGAAAGGCCGACTAAAACCCAGGATATCAAAACCTTCTTGATTATAGTGAACTGCAGCACCAGGACTGAACCTGATAATGAGGAATATCAAACTATTAACCTTATTTGTGCAGGTAAGAATTGTTTAAAGATCATACTCACACATCAGCTCTTGAGGTAAACCAAAGTCATAGTCATTGCGTTTTCTTCTGATGCAGAAAAAGAATAACACCAGTAGCAGCACGATGAAGGAAACACATGACAGGCCAATGGCAATTTTAGCACCAGAAGACAATCCGCCATTTTCCAAAGAGAACAAGCAGGCAAAGGTGGTGCTCCACATAGTGCTTTATTACGAGAGAGGCTGAGAGGAAGAGAGATTAGAGTGATAGGATTAAGCTCAGAATCAAGTGAATTAATAACGAAATAATTTAAAAGAAAGTGACGGTAAGCAGAATTCTGATCTTTGTAAATAATGTGATAGCCAAATATAAGTAGTTACTGCTCATGCTTCATTGCCATGTCCGGAATCAGTGAATTCAGGCCCTAGCATACATCTCTAATTGTTATAAACCACCTAATTCTTTTTCACCACAAAGAGTCCTTGAGAGCAGCACAGAAAAGTACATCCATTCACAGCATGCGGCATAAGCTCTCATAAAGTTACACAAGTATGAATCCTGTTTAGTGACTCAAGCTGTAATTTTAGCTTCATGGAAGATGCTGGAACCCAACTATGAAAGCATGCCAGTGGGAAAAGCTTGAATAAGAATTATGAGAACTTGTCCAAGAAGGCTGCACTTAAGGCTTTAAAGGTAATGCTAGCCATTCAAATTCAAAACTTGCACAGCAAGTGGGAACAAAAATAAGGTCATAGCTTTGGGAGAAATCAAGGTTCATGTTGACTAAAGTCGAGAATGAATATATCAAAAGCTTCAGGAACATATTCCATCTCAAAATTGCAGTTATTTCCTCATCGCCTAAACCAAACTGTAAGCAGATACACCATGAAGATCCAAGACATGAAAATCATAACTCGCTTTCATCTAGGAAGCAGGTTACTTAGAACATGAGGGAAGTCAAGTCTTCGAGGCTCAAAAACAAATATGACACGCCATTGGAATCGAAATTTAGACTTGGTCAAGATCCGCCATTGAGGAAGCATGCACTATCTTTCCATGAACACTTAGTTCACACCCCATTTCCCAATCCATGGGCCCCAACCCCAATCTTAAGTTCTTGTTCATACATGCAACAAGAAAAGGAAGAAAAAGGAAAGGCAAAAGTAACGGATGAAAACCCACTATTTTGGAAGATCAAGAAGAGCAACAGTTCCTTAAGAAGACAGCGGATCCAAAGCAAAATTTTACACGTCACTTAGAGAGAGAAGATTCAAAGAAACTAAAATAAAAAGCCTTCTGATTAGTGTAAGATTAAGTACTCAGAGGGCTCCCCATCACAATGATTGAACCAATTTCACAGCATAACAGTCAGAATACAAAATTATTGCATAAGCTGTACCATGTCATGATTAAAACAAGATAGAAGCAAATGCGAAGATGACTGCACTCTCGCAGAAGCAGACGAGAACACTAGCACAGCACTTTCATTTCACAGTAAGAAAATTTAAGACTTCAAAGTGAGGATAACCTACTCTATAGAACCTCCATGGACACCAATGAATAGAGTCCCTCTGGACCTTCCCTTCCAGTAAGTTATCATTCAATAGACTACAACAGAGAGAGAAGAAAATTATGATTTGACAGATTAAAGGGCAATGCTCAAACTGTGTCATATGATATCGAACAACTGGAGACAAAGTACTTACACAAGTTGCATATTTGAAGAAGCTAGACTATCTGGTATAGAGCCAGTGAGCTGATTGCCTGACAAATCCCTAAATATAACGATGTCAAACAGGATAATTTAGAAGATAATACCGTGGTGTCCTTAGCAGTAGAATCAATCAAAGGTAGAACTTAGAGAAACATAATATTTGAAAGAGAGGAAAACCATAATCAGCTTAGGAGAATGGTTGTCTATCTAATATGCTCTAACTCCCCACAACTAGCCATAACAAAAATCAATTACACTTCAAAGATATTATTAAACGAAACTCCAAATATCAATCTACTAAAAAAACATGAACATGAGAAAAGAAAAGGCAACATGTAACATTTTGCTTTTGATCTATCAATGTAACCCAGACAAGATGAGAAGAGAGAAAAAAAAAAAAGCAATTTCAGCTCCTTCATGGACGCGCAATTCCATAGATTAACATTTCAAGACTCTTTTCAAGATTAGCTTCATTAATAGACAATACCACTAAAGAACAAGTCGAACATAAGCCAATACCCAAAAATACATGATCTACCCATCAGATGCGACAAGCAATTTCTGATACTTACAGTCGTGCAAGAGCATTTTCCCCAACTCCAGATGGAACAGAACCCCGCAAAGAATTTGAGCTTAAATTCCTGATGACATGTGAAGTTAAACGGTGATAAGCACAACCGGGGTAAAAATTTCATAAGTGATAATATTGACTATTTCAAGAGACCATATTTTACCAATATAGAATTTCACTACTCCAACAATGAAGAACAGATTTGAAACAGAAAAGGATAGACTATGTGGGCTAATTTTTACCTCTGCATTGGAGCCAAAAAAAATGTAAAAGAGAATTGGACAGTCCACCTTTAATCATCTAAGCCAGAAATGGACATGCATTAGGAATATAGGGACCAACAAGAAGGTGAAAAAGATCATATTACCATCTAAACCATTTCCATGGGAAGAATAAGCAACCACCCATTAAAAACCGCTAAATCATGACTAACATAAACAGTTGGATAGAAATTGGACAAGTTTAGGGGCATAAACACGATATTAGTGAGTAAAAGTTGAGATTTTATATAAATGAATATGGGTGAACCAAGCATAAGCTTCAAGAGTCTTTTAGCAGCAATTCTACGGAACCAACTTAAAGGCAAACCTCGGCAGTGCTATTTCTCCTGAAAACCATACAAGGCAAAACAGTGACATTAATTGGAGGCCAAGAGCCTGATTTTGTCCATTGGTGATCATCAGATCCAGGTCCTCAACCTCAATTGGAGGCCAAGGGCAAAATGGTTGGTACGATGACTTATGCTAGATAGAAGTAGTAACGAAAGGAAAGAAAGTTCTTATCAAAGGCAGAGCAACAAAGACATGTGGCAGCATAGCTCATTCGAATGACCTAATCCTCCTTTATGACAACAGAGGAAAATATAAAGGACTGGAATTATGGTTGCAACTTTCCAGATGAAAGTATGAGAGAATGTCAAGAAGAAATAATGCTGGAGCTTTTCATTACCCAAAATCCTGGAGATCATCAAAGGAAATTAGAAGCAGAAAGGTTGATACTTACAAGCTTACCAAGTTCGACAAAAGATTTATCTGGTCACTTTGTAGCCTTTCAAGCCTTGACTCCCAAGATCTCTGAAATACCAGCAAAAAAGCTGATTTTAACATAAGCCACGCATTTAAAGCCTGCCAATATGTATATCAACGATTATCCTTAAAGAATGAGAAACTTGTACTTTCCAGTTTCCTTCTCAGAATCTGGTGTATTATGTGAACTTAGAGTGACAGACACTGCTTGTGCTGCATAGATGATGGAAGCTATAAAATAACAATTGAATATCTGGTAATGAGATTTCCTACATCGTTTGGAAGCACACTTCCAAATTTCATCTAATTGTTCTTCACTTAAATGCAATCCAGACTATAGCATGTTAGCTCAGGCATGTGACCTAGCAGGATACTGAAGGTACTAATGCAAACACAAATTTGGAGGTTCCATGGCTACAAGCAGTCGAAAACATTTATCCACGTAGGAGTCTTGTCCAATGCATTTTACTTCTGGCTACGTATGAAACACGAAAAAAGGCAAAACTGCTCACATCTGGTATATTATAAGGGAAGTCTTATCCTTGTTGCGATGACATGTAACTCCCTCCCAAGCATCCCAATGGTAGGAGCACATGGGTCACCATCCCAACCATTCTCTCGGGAACACCGAGTGACTCTTTCAATGCTCTCATAGCACCACTGGATGAAAAATGAAGACCGATTAGTTTCTCCAGCATACTCTGTCTGCCACAGCAAGCAAATAATCCTGATTCACATTTCACGTCAGATACTTCTTACAGAAAATATAAATATAAAACTTATGCCTGGCTCATCCTTAATTATTCAGGACATCCATAAGTGGATTAGGCTTTGTCGAGGACATTCCTTCTTTCCTAGAAGTTTGAAGTGTCAACATTGCCACCACAGCTCTGCACCCGAGATGGAACAAAAGCACCCATTGTGCTTAGTGCAGACTATGTTTGGTCACCATTCCCGTGCATAGAATCTGCGTACTACCGTGAGCAATTTGAAGATTTTCAGGAGTCCCCTTTGTTGATAATGAACAGACGATCAAATAAATATCCTACTCCAGTGTCCTTTTTTTGGGTAAGGACTCCAGTGTCTTCTTGATACAAAAAATTGAAAAACAAGAGAGACCCAAATTGCTTTTTATAAATTGCGTTTTATAAGAAGCATCTCACGACCCAACTCTCTTGCGTGCCCAACTTTGATGAGCAAGAGCATCTCACGGACACCAACCATCAATATGTTGGGCAATCAAATAAAAAAGATGAAATTTATTCAAGGATAAGGGGCAATGCCCATACCTTGCTCAGGATCAGTGGAAAGATCAACAGGAACCTGCATAATTCTCCAGCACCACTAATCGGGGTACTCCTACAACTGGTTTCTAAGCTTCACACTCAAGTCGTACTGCTCAAGTTCTTTACTGTGCAATGCCAATCGTACGCCGCAAAAAAGCCAACCTCCTTGTATATGTCAACCCTAGTCAAATTGTCCCCATTCACCACCACATCAAAGACCCTCTGCCCAGCTCCACTCGTTTTGATTCAATCTCGGCGAAATGTAGCCACAACAAGTAATCCAACTTCGCGTCAAACCTCCAATGCGTATCTAGAGGTCCTTCCCTTGCCCACGATAGCCGTCTGATACACTTCATTGGGAAATAATTCGGTTGCTGATTGGCCCCTGAAATGGTACTTTTTGTGGAGATTGTCTCGAACTTGCTCTGCGATCGGGCGATCGGAACTTGTCGTCCGACTGCCACGAAACGGCCGAAATAATCCTTGTCATTACTGAACCCGGGGCCCCATTGGCGCGAACCGCAGTCCAGTCGTCCGTAATTGACCAGAATGAAGCCGTCCCCAATCGAAGCGGCATCGTAGGGACAGCGGATCGACCTGAATCAAGGAAGCGATCCGATGACGGGGAGTCGGTGGCGATGCTGTTAAACAGATTTCGGCCTGGCGATCGGGGACGAAGGCGAGGAGATCGGAGTAGGCGCCGAGGCGAGCGACGTCCTCGGGCCGGGGGGAGCGCCAGCTGAAGACGAGGGTAACCCTGGACGAGGTGTCCGAAGCTGGGGGCGCGGGACTTGCCGTCGTAGTCGTCGTAGACGGTGAAGGTGCGGATGTAGTAGCGAGAGGAGGGGAGTCGGGGAGGACGTAGGCAGTTTCTTCTTGCCGGAGGAGAGAGGGGGGAAGAAGCGGAGGGTCATCTCCGGGGGAAGCCGAAGAGGAAGGCTCGGAGACGACCTGGAGGAGCCGCCGTGAAGAAACGGTCGGAGAGCCAGGTTGGTGTTGAATGCGTCGGTGTAGTCGGTGGCGGAGCCGCAGTCAATGTGGAGGAGACGTTGCCTGCGCGCGCGGAGGAGGTAGGAGAGAGTAGGATGAGAGAACTCGAGAGAAAATCAAACAAACACACAATGAGAGTGAGTCGAGTGGTGCTGACCTGTGCTGAAATGTGGAGAGAGCTGCGATTACCGTGCGCATAGGCGGAGGAGGAGGAGGAGGCAAGAGGATGGAGAGGAGGGGAGGAAGAAGGAGGAGAGGAGGAGGACATGATCGAATGAGGTTGGGGTCTCGGACTCCATGGAAGGAGAGGGACCAAGGTGGCTTTTCGAGGCTTTTATGGGAAGTTGAAAATGTGGAGGGAAAAAGTGCAGCTGGGAACGAAGAAGGCGAGATTAGCGGGGGAAGAAGAAGTAGAGAGAGAGAGAGAGAGAGAGAGAGAGAGAGAGAGAGAGAGAAGGGCGACAGATGATTTGGTGAAAACGGTGCCGCTTTGGCACATCCATACGATTACAGGGTTGGGTGGGGTCCACTTGAGTTTGTTTCCCCCTTTTTCTTTCTCTCCTCCTCTTTCTCTTTAAAATTTCGGTCCTTTTAAAGTGGCTCCTTGAATGATGATGATGGTCGTGGGACTTCCAGCTAAAAAAATTAGGTCAAAAAAAAAAAAAAGTAGAAAACGAGAAACAAACTCCTTTCAATTGAAACAAACCTTCCAACTCCTCGAAAATAAGATCCCGCCCCAAACCAACGGTTTGTATGAAATCATCAATCAGAAATTTCCAACAACCGGTCATGCTTTCGATTTTCATCTTTCCCTTTTTTTTTGTTTTTTTGGAGAATTATCAAGAAAATCCTAAACGTATTGCAACTGTGTCGATTTTAATCCAAACTTTTTTTTTTCTTTTTGCTGATCAATCAATTTCTAACCTTTACGTTTATGTCAATTTAGTCCATCCAGCCAATTTCGATCGGCGGGCGATGACATGGCCCTACCAGCGCTAGCATAGACTCTTTTCCATCAGGGGCGGGAAAAATTGAATGGATGGACTGAATTGGTGAAAATACAAAAAATTTTAGGACTTTTTTGTTACCGGCAAAAAGAAATGTTTAGAATTGAATCGACACAGTCCCAATAGATTAACGAATTTTTGGGATATACTCCCCTTCTCACAACATGCACTTTCGCTTATTTCCCTTAACTTTCGTAATATCTGAATATTAACGCCACATGGGGAGGCTTAGGGCGTGCATGACAACCATTCTGTTTTAGAAATAATTTCTGGAACAGAAAGATTTTTCTATTTCTGCCAGAAACAAAAATTTTTTTTCTGATTTTGGCCAAATCTATTTTTGGAATAGATTTTTGTTCCAGAAATAGAAAAACAGATTTGCTTTGCCAAACGAGTTTTCTGTTCCAAACTTGATTTCTGGAATAGGTTTGGGAACAGAAACAGAGAAATAGAAACGTTGTCATGCGCCCCTTACTGCCTACTTGGCGTGCCTGGAACTTTAAAGTAAAAAGAAAAGAATTAATTAAATAAAAGTTGTAAAAATAAAAAAATAAAAATTATCCACTTAACGATTCCGACCGAAATTGATTTCATGGACTGAATTAGTACAAGTGAAAATTGCCAAAATGACAATAGATTTAGGACACTTTTTTTTTTGTATTTTCTCAATTTTTTAAGAGTCGCCAAAGTACACTTGATTTCATATTAAAAGGAGATATAAATACGAGAGAAAAGGTGGGGGTAGAGAGGGGCAGGTCCATCTACGTGCGGGGCATGATGCGAATAAAGAAAACGCTTCGCAATTTGGGCTTTACGCCGTGCATGCATGGAGATGGGGAGCGACCAAGGTCAAGCCCTGCAACTTAGAATTCTTAATTATAAACGAAAACAATGGCTTTCGCATGTTCTGGTGCTGATGCTGCTGGGGGGAAAAGTAAACGGATTAGGTTGTATTCTCCTCCGCGACATGCGCAAACTCCTTTTTTGATTGGCAAGAAGGACTCCGACGACCTCACCTTCCTTTCTTTCTTTTGTCCTACTCCCATCTGTACTTGGCGGGACTCAGGAGAGTTTGTCCGGGACCGGGATACCCAGACATCTCTTCACCTCTTCTTCTCTATCAGGAGATAGGCCCGTCAAACGGGGCGAGCGGACCGTAAATGGTCGATCTAAATCGACTCAAATTCGATTTTGACCCATTTTTTTGCAACGCAAATTTCTCGATGTTTTCCTTATCCCGCGTAGAAAGATGAGAGTGCTTGAGTTGGTTTACAAGGGTGAAAGTCTTCTGATCTTACAAATAGAAATAATGGCTAAGTGAGCTGGACCATATAATATCCACGTAGCGGTGGAGCTAATAATTAAGCACGCTTAGCACTTTGCTCTGCGTAGACTAGATTTGGCACTACCAACATTGTTAAATTCTTTTTTTTTTTTTTGGACATGAAGAGTTGTTTTCACTTTACCTTTTTCCCGGATACAAAGGGTTATATTCTTTTCGAAATGAAAGTTGCATTGTTTTCGGAAAATCAAAAGTTGTGTCTTTTCGCTATTACGTATTTGACGATTTTGTTCGATATTTACTTTATTCAACTTCCGTTTTCGTTTTTCTTTCCAAAGAGTTACAACTGTCTTTCCAATCGTTTCTAGAGTTTCTTAGAGAAATGTCTTAATTACAATATGATATTCGCGATACAAGACTTTGTCATATCTAGAGGATTTTTTGCGGTAATCATTTTAGCAACATTGTGGGGGCAAATAATTTTTTAAAGAGAGATGGTATGACGAGTCTAATTCCATTTCTCCCTCTTGATCGTTAAATTTCTTAACGCTCAATACATACCCGACCTATCTCGGGATTCATTTTTAGCATTTTTGTTTTCCTCCTTATGCGGTTGCCTTTGAAGAATGGATCACTCTATGGACTCGTTAGTTTAGTGAGTGAGCTCGGGGTTTGAGTTGTGGACGAGAGCGTAAATGTGGTGGTGAAAGTCTGGGCCCGGGCCATTATAAATCATGAAACGGATTCGGGCTTTGGTCATGGATCAGAGAAAAATGGATTCTCTAGAACGCAAGCCACTTCCTCTCGACCATTGTCTCCTACTTCATCAATGGATCCCCCTCTCTCTCTCTCTCTCCCACCATCTGCAACTTCACCATGCGCGAGGCCTCGACAGGATCCTCCGTGTCGGCGAAGAGTTCCGGTTAGGCTCCGACCGCTCCTTCAGCTCCATTCAGAACCCGTTTCTAACAGGCAGCTTAACCATTTAACACAGAACCCGCTGAATCAATCAAACACATCAAATTAAATCCATCCGAGTCCGCCGGTTTCGGGTCCATCAAGCTCGAGCACTTGAGCCTAGCCGGGGGAGTACACATAGTAGCCATCCACTTGCAGCAAGAAGAACACGTCTTTGCCGTCGTGAAGAGCCTGCAACAATTCCATTGCAGAGCATCAAACGCTTCCTATCCAAAACTAACCTTTACGTTCTTAAGATACAATTAAAACTTTCCAAATTCGTATCCAAAAAGCGCACAACGGTGATTTTTTAAACATGTATTCAACGAGCCCTTCAAATGTGTAAAACCCATTCACACCTCAACACCAAACATATAAGTCAAAAATTAGGTTTCTGGCTTATTTTGGCATCCCTAATAGGAGACCGGCGAGAATAAGGTGCTACGATGCACAACATGTAGAATACGTTCTCTCTCATGGGAGAAATCGTCCAATCAATCTTAAATCTTATTGCACAAGTACCATTTAAACCCTAAATTTTTTAATTTCGTAAATTTAGCCTTCAACCTTCGCGCAAAATATTAATGTAGTCCTTCATGTCAATTTTCTTTGGAATTTCCTAACAAACTAAATTGGTGAAATTGAAAAGTTTAGGACTTGAATTGACATCCATATAGTAGGAATTCTGACTGATTTGTTAATTTCCCATCACTCATGAACATGGGATTAATATGTGAGAACACAGCTGTAAACATAGGCTAGAGAACCAAATAAATGACATAAATGGTCTATGAACTTTGGCACAATGATACGGTGTCTGAACTTTAAAATTATTCAATGTGATCTCTGGACTTTTGATACATGTTCGATTTAGTTTCCGGACTGTATGAAATTGTTCAAACATTGAATATTTCATACGGTCCGGGAACTGAATTGAATCCGTACCAAAAGTATATGGACCACATTGGACTAAAGTATATGAACCATATTGAATAAATTTAAAGTTCATGTACTACATTATATATTGGGTCAAAATTTAGGAACCATGTAATGCCCCATTTAATAGTTCTAAATAGTTCGGGAAAAGATGAAATGGATTAGAAAGCTGACTCGGGGCTAAATGGATTGGAGATTCGGTTGGAACGAAGTTGTTAAATTAAAGGCGGGCCAAATGACAAACGGGGAGAACAATAGTGAGGCTCGGCCCATGTGGATTTCGGCCCAAATTGACATCGATCGTCGTATCCTCGACGGCCCCGATTCTTTTCTATGTGTGGAGGGCCCAAGACTACACTTCGCCAAGCCGAAGAGAAGAGAAGGCCCATGCACCTCCTTTGGACAGCAAGCTGGACTGGACTTGCTCTGGTGTTGAGGAATGAAGCCCATGAGCAATTGAGCAGCCCAGAAAGTATCCCCAGTACAGCTCCCCAATGTCCCACGTGAGATGGGGGATAAATAGAATACGGGCCCAAATCAGGAGCAGCCCAAGCAGGACCCTAGGGAAATTGTGTGGCCCGAATCCATGTAATCATTCTCTTTCTTCCCATCTGCTTCCCTCGTGGGTGTCGCTAGCAAAGAGAAAGCAGTGCAGCTCCCAGTTTCCTCTTCGGTGGTGACGAGTGAATTCCTGAGCTGGTGCTGAGAAGCTTCCCGACAATGCTGGAGCAGAGACAGCGACACAGACAAAGGCAAGTAGCTCTTCTAACTTGCTTACTAGCTTAGGCAATGCATGAACTTCAGTCTTAGTAGAGTGGGTGGTAAATGAACAAATGGGTCAACACCGAATTGTAGGAAATGTGGGCGCCTGGGAGAATTGACTTTGAGGGTTGCGGATGGACTTAGTACTGTGAAGAAAGTGATGATTTTCGAGTTAAAAAATTGTGCTTTTGTGTTAGGGTGAGTTGTAAAGAATCGAGCATTAAGAATTGCTCTAGTTCACCAAGGTTTTAGGGCGACAACAGTGACGACGGAAGGAGTCACTACGTTGCCCGCGTGGCGAAGAGGTAGACAAAACTGGACTGAGTGTTGCGCTATCCCAAAAGGATGGACATACTGCAGGTGGGACGTTGGATACATGGGAATGGACGTGATATTACGGAGGAAATGAAGGATTTTCGTTCCGAAATTTGCTGGATTTCTGTTAGAGCGAGGTATGAGAAACCAAGTGGTAAAAATGCTCCGGTTCACCTGGTTCAGTGCAACAGCAGTGACAAAAAGGGAAGTCACTGCATTGCTTATGGTGTAAAGAGGAATGCAAGACTTGATCGAGAGTAGTGCTATTCCTAATGGTGATGTGCTGCAATTTGGATATTAAACACTCGGGAGGATTAAGTAGAGAAAGTGAGGGAGAGTCTCTTGTTGGTCTCTCTCGGTCTAAGATGAGTATGTTCAATGGTAGATAGTGGAGTTTTAGGAGTTTAATGTCCAGCACAATGCAGGAAGTGAGTTAGCCGCAAAGAATGCATGGAAAACATGGGATGCTTGGAAATAAAAGTGTTCTGGGAGGGAGCAGTGCAGAGCAAAGGAAACTTGGGCATGATGTATAGGGTATACGCATGAGTGGTCAAAAGAAAAACTAGGTTGGTAAGAGAGTCGGACTTAGTTTACCTCACGGTATTGAAGGAGTACTCTTAGCTCTTGGCTATTAGCAATTTAGCATGAATGAACTTGATTAGATTTTTTTAAAAAAATGAATAAAAAGGAAGAAGAATTTAAGAAGTTCACGAGATAGAATTCGAGTTGCGCAATAGAATTCCAACTTGATCTTTCTTTGGACGAGGAATGTTACTCCGGTGGACAGTTACTTGACTTTTAGTGTAATATAGAGTATAAGGATATTTAAGAACACTCAGGTCATGTTTGACAAACTCAAGAAATCTCTACTAGATCCAAAAGTGTCCGTCTCGTGCCCAATAAAAGTATATACATATATTAGTGTATACACATGCACACGAATGGATCACATATGTCGATTGAGCTTCGTGCTCCTTTATGCCCCCATGGAGTTTATAAGAAGACCCCGCTGTGTGACTGGATGGTCCTGCTTTGTGACTAGGTCGGTCTCAGAGGCGGTATGAGATGATAGTGTAAAATTATGATGTGAGGACACAATAATAATTATATATGGATGACAAGTGATAGATATGCTGATCTAATAAATCTCTATGTTGAACTGCAGTATACTTTCATGGAACTGTTAAGCTTAATTCAGTGGCTTTTCGTCACATTGAATTAGTTAATCGGTGATTTAGAAATGTTACTTGCTAAGATTTTTATCTCACTCCTTTATTATTGAAATTTTTTTTATAGGAAATTAATATGCTGAGCCCACCTACAGTCTCTTACGGAGCACCTGTCCGTATATCATGGGAGATCTCCTCCTTCCCTTTACTAGAGGTGCCTGAACTAGAGTGTGTTAGAATCATTTTCACAATTTGGGTCAACGATGGGTTAGATGTGGGAGAAATCCCACATCGTCTGGTCCCTTTACTACGGTCGTCTAGAGGACGATCTAGGATTTTTTGGCCCGCTACCTTTTGACTATGTGACCTGAGGAGTCGGGAGAAGGCCGTAGCAATTGTAAATACATGATGCATGTACAGCACTAATCGACCATGATTTTTTGGAGTGATAGGGGTCGATTGACATACGGACTGTGGGAGCTTTTAGTAGTACTTGTGGTTATGCTGATTTGGGTTCTTAATGTACTAGGTAGAGGTGATAGGTGGCTTTTTTAGACTTACTCAATGTTTTTCCTTGGCTATACTCGAAACTGATCCGATCCTTGTTGGTCATAGTAAATAAAAGTGTTGTGTTTTGTTATCTCGTTTAAATTTAATCGTCAAGCCGATGGTATACGTGACGAGCCTAGGACGCCACGGCTCTGACGTGGAATACCGCCGTGACAAACTATTTGTATCATTATCCCGTAAAAAAATCAAGAAACTTAGTTTGACTAGCCATTACGTTGACACTAAAAAACACCCACCCCCTTAGGGGTCGATGGAAGTTCATATCAAGTTGTTGACAGCACAGCCAATAAATACCGTCACAAATTGGCGCCTAACAGCGTGATGTGGCTAATGATGTTGTCGATGAAAGTTGATGGGCTAGGACCATTTATCGACATACGATAATGTTACGTGGCCGATAATATTACCAATGAAAATTGGTTGACTTGGAGCAATTATTGACATACGATGACGTTATGTGGCCGATGATGTTATGGATGAAAGGTGATTAATTACGTCAATTATGGGTATACGATGATAAGGGGTCAATCATAGTAATGTAAGTGAAGATTGAAAAAATAAACGTTAAGTAAGAAGTGAATTAGAAGATATCTTGTGGTTTGCAACTAATTGTGGATAAGAACGTGCGGTCGAAAGCAATCAAATCGAGTCCTAAAATCTCGGAGATCACTAGAATTTGAAGATAACCTCATTCCAATGGTTATATTTTGTACAAACCTATAAAAGGCCGAGCGGAATGGACCTACAATCAAAAACACTTCTCCTCTTTTTGCAGTACAATTTATCGATTTATTATTCTTATTTGCAATTCTTTGTTCTATTTAGTTTAGTGAGCCTTAGCAATCGAAACTACACACATTGTTTCATGTCCAAATCGCCACAGAACCCAACTCATCCAACAAAACCAAAAATCCGACCTTTGGTGAAAGATACTTCATCAACGAACCGTTTTCGGGCCAAAGCACGTTGAATTGATTTAGATTCCAATAATGCAACCACTATGTGAATCTAATATAATTTAATCCACTCAGCCAACCTCCGAAGTTGCCAAGATTTTGTACACCCCCTAGTCCCCGGGAAAACCCAAAATAATGAAAAGGAACGGAAGGAATTGAAGGGAAAGAAAGAGAATGCCAACATACTTGCCATATCTTTTTTAAAGTTACAGTTAGTCATGCCAGAATAAGAGTATGACTATGCATCGTCGGATGATGTAGAGCCTCGCTCTCTTCTTTGATCGTCCCTCCCACCCCTCTGCTCGACGCTCTTCTATTTGAAGCTCCTCCAAACGAAGGAGTATTCATCATAACCATCGTTTTCATTCTCAATTCTCCAATGAAGATCGCAAGTGTTAGTGATGATTTTAGAGAGAGAGAGAGAGAGTGACCGGCCCCTTATATGGTTGGGAAGGGAAATAGGTTGTGGTCCCCCGCACCTGCAAATGGTGTACTGGGAACTTAGGAAGAGCCAGCGATGACTTATGGGAGAGCGTGCCGTGCCCACGAGACCCACTAGCCCAGACCATCTGGATCCACACCCACTAAATTAATTGGAGTGGAGATGTGATTCATGTGTGTCATATGTCATGTCCAAACTGATCATTTGATCATTCACGCAATTTCTTAGTTGGTTTCTACTTTATCATCCCATTACGATGTGTTGATTTAGCAAAGAAAAATAGGGAATCACAATAGCCTAGGCAATTGGACCTTGGTGTGAGAAACTTATATGGCTCCAAGGAGGACCAATTAAGTAGTGATCTGATCTTACCCACTGATCCGAGTTGTATGTTAACTGGAAATGTCGGTGTAACTTGATTTTTAATCTCTCAATTGCTGGGCCTCTTGTATTTTTCATGACCTTGAATAACTAATGTGGTTTCGCTTGATGAGGTCGGTCAGCATTGCACGTGAAGTCCCCTCTCGACTTTCAATGCCATTTTCAATTTTGAATATGGAATGGACATATCATTAGCATCTCATTGGCGCTGGTTTTGTTTTGAGATTTTGAATTGCGGATCATAGTTTATTCCCAACTTTGGCTTCGTTTATTTTGCTAAAAATTTGGCATTTCTGAAAAAATATTTTCCCAAAAGCATTTCTTTTTCAATAGCCAACTAGAATCTAAAAATTATTTTTCCATCGTTTGGAAAGAAAAACTTAAATTGATTTTCCAAAAAGGCATGCACTATTCAAGTAATATAAGGGATAACCAGCTACTGGGGACCTAAGTACAAGCAGTGGGATCTTGGGCTCGGTTGCCGAGGAATCGAGCCTTTGAGCCAATGACTTGGGCTTTGGGTTCGGCTACCTAGGCATGGCCGTCGTGACCCGGAGCACAGGCAATAGGATCTAAGACATAACTATTGGGCGCTCAATCACAAGCATTGGGATTCTAGGCCTAGCCTCAAGAGACCCGAGCTTGGCCTTTGTGGACCCAGGTATAGGCACTAATGAATTTGGCATGGGAGTCGGGTACTCAGGCATGCCGCTAAGGACCTAGTCACAAGCACTCAAGTCCCAGCCAGGCCTCTATGGACTCAGGCCCAAGTGCCTGTGACTTGGGCTTCAAAGCTAGATACATTGGCATGGTTGTCGAGGATTCAAGCATAGGCAATGCGTTTTGGGATTGGCCTCAGTGGACCTAGGCTCGGGCGCCATGACTTGGGAGTGGGGAGTGCATTACACCCTTCAGGGACTGGCCCGCCTTTTTGGACTAGGCCTAGTCACCGAGGAATATGTCTTGGCCTCGATGGACACGAGCTAGGAGACGAATATATCCCGACATGGTTGTCGAGGACTTGTGGCAACGAATACGGGGGTCATGAGCTTAGCCTTTGTGAACTCGGTGCCCGAACTCACCCAGGATCCAGACATGGGGGGTTAAGGTTTCCTTGCCAAGAGCACAGGTCTCTGGTTAAGAGCTGATGTCTAGTCACATCATGGAAAATGAATTCCGATCTTTAAAGAGGAATCATTTCCAAATTTATATATAGATTTTTCGTTGAGTATAGAAGGCTTTTCACTAATTCATTTTTCTAAGCGATACCAAACACCGAAAAGGTGACAATATTTTTTTTTAATAAAAGTTTTTGCGAAATAAACGAAGCGTTGATGCAGACTAATCACGAGTGACCTGACGCGACTATGCCTTAACTAATGGAGAAGTGTACTATGGTTGAGCTAGAGATTGTTCTATGTTGGTAGCTTGTTGTTTAAGTTTGGTTACTCTTAGTGAAGGACAAGATTGAATGATTACTCTATCGCGTTAGGCTTTTTGTTTTATTTTCTCACACTATCTTTCATGTATATTATGTCTGCGATGCGTACGGATCAACCTCCCGACCTAGGAATATACTAACAAGGTCGCATATCTATAGGCACTTTTTGTTTATGTTGTAGCCTTCTTCTTTTTTTCTCTATCTACACCCCTTGGCAATATCTCTCTCCCTCCATGTCTCATCAAACACCCAACACACCCGTAACTACTTTCAACGCAATATTGATATTTGCAACCCACCGATCATAATTTGCCTATGCTCCTAATCTTGCTAAGCCTCTGCCCACTTGATAACAGGTCATTTTAGCAATGCAATGCACTACTATAAGAATCATATGAAAGCTATCGGCTATTTTTCAACCTTTAAATTTTAGGAACAATGGAGATTTTGAACCTCATATGCATTTCTATCTCGACCCGTACTAATCTACTGTACCAGAATGTGGAGCAAAGCAATTTCTTGACGATTTTCAACTCATGATACAACCCCGACTGGCTAACTACCACAATGCAACCTAAAAAGCGATTCATGTGATCCCAATGCCATGTAATCTTAGGACAATGTAGGCTCTCACCTCATCCAAACCGTAAATATCGAGATGAGCTCGCACACAATTGAGATTATGCTAGATCGAACCATCCCAATCAAACCACCCGTGCCTGGATTACATCACGTAAGAAAGAAACAATCACATTCAAGTGCCATCACAAATAAAGAACATTCACTTGTGGTCTGAAAATAGATTTCTACATGTACAGCAATACGACGATGCCCAATTAACTTATGTACACACTCTCATCAAGAAACGAAATATCGTCAAAGGCGGAAAGGAATAATTAAGTGAACCCCCAAAAAAATGAGAAGTCGAAAAAGGCCGGAAACAGATTATACCTTCACCGCAATACGTAAAGAAATAGAGATCCCTCGCACCATGATAATAATTCACCCAAAAAATTATCCCCCCGTCGTGTCTCTCTCGGCTTTTATTCGAATTTAATTTTTATTTTCTTAAATTCGATTGGATGAAAAAGTCATTTCCCCACTGTTATTTTTTTTTCTTTGTTTTTTCGTTGTCTTCGCCTTACAGCAATCACAAGGGAGTCCGCCAAAATCAAAGCATTCAACGATCGTAATTCTCGCAGCTTTTGCGCCTGACGGTGGTGACTCTTGTCTCTTTTCACTCTGAAATTCTCACTCCATTCCCTAGCCTTTACTCCCCCTTAATTATGCTTTCGCCCTCGCCGACGTTCCGTCGTACATGCCCCCGTGTTCAGCTGTTGGAGAATAGCGACGGGTGGCGTAGCAGGTCGTACGACGCTCACAGCATGTCCAGCGGGCAGGCCACCGCAAGTCCAACTGCAGCCACGGCTTTCCCTTTCCACTCCAGTGAAGGAGGCTCACCGCCCCGGGCGCAAGTCCTAGCACTCCCCTCGCACATTGTCCCCTCCCAGCCCGTGCTGGTTCCACCGATGCTCTCCCCACTCTACCTCATCGGCAAACACCAGCAGGAACAGCGGTAGGCGATCCTAGCTTGTAGATCCTCTTCTTCTTCTGCATTCTCATCCATCCCTCCAGCCTCTCCATGCACCTGCCCTCTCACCATTTCCACAAGTTGATCATCATCACGCCCGTGTTCAAGTAGCACGGCCTCCGCCCCAAAGTGCCGCCGCGTGGGTCGAGCTGGGCCAAAATCGCGAGGCGAAGTAGGCAATGAAGTTGGTGTGGAGTACATGGAGCCCCGAGGACGCGGTTGTGGAGTGGTGGACCAGAGATTGGCCACATCGTCCGACGACGATGAGGTCAGAGTCAAAGTAGATGATGCAGCGGACAGAGGTGGGAAGAGCTCCACGACATACATCCAGGCATAGTTGAGGGGTTGGTCCAAGGTGCGGCGAACGGAGTAGGTGATCTTGCCACGAATCAGGTAAGCGTTGAAGTTGTAGAGGCAGAACGTGAGGTAGGGGAAGATGGAGGCAACGGTGAGGCGATGTCGCAGCCGCATTCCCGTCGTTAGAGCCGTGGCGTCCCCGATTTGCCACGTATACTATCGGCTTGACGTTTAAATTTTTTTTAATGAGATAATAAGCAGGCAAATAAAAGCACGGTACTTCGTTTATCTATGGCCGACAAACGTTGGGTTCATTTTACATATATCTGGGAAACACGTTAGGTGGCATCAAAAATCACCAGGGGCCCTGTCCACTATACAAAAATCGAGGACTGTAGCCTCAACCAAAAGACTCCCATGAAAAGTGCATGGGTGCTCCGCCATGTTTACTTACCTATAAAAATTTCAACAATAAGGAGTGAGATAAAAATCTCATTAAGTTAAATCCCTAATTCGTCTACTTATCAATCAATGAAACAACAGACAACGGGATCCAAGTGACTTAACCGTCATCTTGCATCACAATAAATGAGTAAAGTAATAAAGTATACTACAATGCAAATCGATCAGGGTCATTTCCACGTAACTAGAGTAGGTGTATTTTCAAGATTAATTCACTTGACTTTGTACAACTTCGTATGTCTCATTCCTCCTCCGAGACCAACTCCGTCACACAACAGAGTCATCTAGGCACACAGCAAGGTCCTCCCATAAACTCTATGGGGTTATATATATATATATATATGGGCACAAAGCTCAATCCACGAACCTTATACGTTCTATACGTATGACATGCAAGGCCATGTTCACATTAAGCCAATATTAAATTCCCCAGTCCATTCGACGTAGTCATTTTAACGCTACTCACTCATACGTCTCAAAGTAACAAGTTAAAAGTCAAGAAATTAACAAACGCATACTACATGATTTTTGTATAGAGAACAATCAACTGAGAATTTCATCGCTTACTTGAAGCCTACCCTTAGAGCCTCTTGGCTACCCCCACACATTCGCAGGTTAACATCCTACCTATCGAACTAAACTATTAACTCAGTCAACTATCTCGTTGCGGTGTCAAGGTCGAGTCTTCCTCAAATACCGACCTAATTCGTGTTTCACACGCATTTTAAGATCGTCTAGTGGAATTTCTCCACCTACTCGGCAGATAAGAAAATTCCGCGATTAAACCATAGATCTTTAGACTTTGATCATCAAGAAATAAAACCTCACCAATAAGGCCTAACACCAGTTCTAACTTAATTACTCGAACAGCTGCCCTCTTACTAACCCTAACGCTCGCCACCTGCTACAAAACCAGTCCCTAATTCCACATATCAAATTGTGACAGAAGGTTGATATCACTAACTAGCCTTTTGTCTTTCTTTACCACCACGATATCACACCTCTCCATCTCTAATTTCTCAGCCCATTGTTAGTTTAAATTATACATCCAACTCCAATCAAAATAGGTGTCCCACGATGGACCTAGTTGTCCTTTCACCATCTCGTTTCTCTACGCATCACCACCTCCATCCTACGTGTTCCGTAGGTGGAGCTTGTCCTTAGATAGCCTCCTACGTCCTTTATAGGCTGTGG
>JAGVVM010006855.1:0-16864 GCA_019149425.1 Psidium friedrichsthalianum
TTCTCTCGCGTTCTCTGCCTCATCCCCTCTCTCCTCTGATGTGCTCTTTCTTCTCTCCCTCTCCCCCCCCGCCCTCTTTCCCTCTCGATACTCTACCGCTCTTCTCTCTATCTCTGCTTTCTCCGAGCCCTTCCCCTCTCCCCGTTCACCTCCCTCTTCCCTCTCCCCTCCTCTTTTCTTCTCTCCCCTCTACCACAAAAATAACCCTATTTTTTTTTTTTATCATCCTTGGGATTTTTTCAGGCTTTTCTTTTTCCTTTGAATTGTGTCTGTGTCTTTTACATTGTACCATGGTCGAGGCAAGTAATATTAAAGAGGTTATGTGTCCAATGAAATTAGTTAATGTGTCCGCTTTGCTAATATGGTAGGGTGCATGTGGCTTAATAGCATGTGGCCAAGAGAATGATATTATGAGGGAAGGATAGGAAGGCATTCTCCATTAGCAAAGTGTGGAGATGAGTCACTAGTCTATGTTTGTTGTCCGAATTTGGTAGTCCAAGATAGAAATTGCAAGAAATAGGATAACAGATTTGGATTTTATCATATCCTATCTCATATTGGTAAACTACGGGATTTAAAGTGCATTATTTTATATGTCTATGTCCTATCCTATTCATTTTATTTGGTAGAAAACTGGACATCAATAATAATAATTATTGATTGTACCATTCCGGAGGCTCTCGCCTTCGATAGTGCAAACGTTGTGGAATCTATCGGCCAACTCACTAGGGGTGTTTAGGCGAAACTGGAGGGACGCCGCCTAAACATAGAGTAGCATGAGAGTAGCATAACGGTAGCATAAGCCAAACAAAATTATGATCATAATCTCAGCTTATCCTCATATATAATCCTCGATCCTGCTAGGCATAGGTTTTTACAGCAGCAGAATTTTAATCCAACAAAGTAGCTGACTTTGTGTGAAATTCTATGGAGAATAGCTTGATAATGGTGATAATCGGGTAATAGTACATATCTATGTGAAATCCAGCATAGCTGTCCAAATTTAACCCCATGGAAAGCCACATGCAATGACCATATTAATATATTCGACGAGTACAACCAATCATTAGCATCTACATACACTGGTCATAAAACTCTAGCACAGATTGGTTAGACAATCTAAGCTAAGATCAAGTCTTTATTATTACACTGTATGACTCTCTACACTATCTTGACATTTAATGGCCAATTGCATCTGTTTGTAGTATTCTCCTAGATGTGAGTACTTCATATATTCCTTCTGCCCTTAGACAATGATTGTCTGAAAAACACATTACAACATAATTCGCTAAGTAACTTTGTTTTAACAATAGATTTTACTGACGACAACGCTTGTTAATTTAATGCGGGCAGTTCTTCTTACACTTTCAGTCTATCCTTGTCTCAATATAAGATCATCATCCACAAGCAGCATCCATCAGCATGAAACAAAAAAAAAAAAAACATATTTGAGAAAGCACCCAAACAGAAATAATGACAGAGACTAACAAACGAATAAATGTGTTGTTATACTCATGATTAAGCAGATGGAATCAAACTCCCCAGATACAACCTCTGAACAAAATACAATCATTAACTTCATAAAATTAGCTGGACATTGTGTCAATTTGCCAGATATGAAAACTGTATAGCATAAACATCAAAGCATGTAGCTAATTGGACTCCACTTTCCACACACGAGTTGCATGCAGGCAATGAAGTGTAAAGATCATGCACAAGTCAGAGACAATAAAATCTAACCCCTCCTGCACTAGCAACCATGCAGGAGCAATGAGGACATTAGTTTTCTCAGCACATCAACAGCTTCGGGTTACAAGGCATGTGGGAACCTAGCATCAGCAAAAGAAAAGATAATCTATCTGTGAAGGGGACGGCCGCTTAAGGCATGTAAGCCGCTCGCCGCCACTGGAGAGGCAGCTCGCCGCAATGGAGGGGCGGATGAGGCGTGGCGGAGAGGGGGTGGCTTAAGCGATGGATAAGAGAAATCCTATCCGGCTCTATCCCATTTCTTTCCCTCCCTTAGGATTATTTTATTTCCCATATATCCCCTTTTATCCTATCTTGGACAACTACCAAATACAGGATATGATCAATATTATATCCTGAGTTTTATTCGGATGACTTAACGTAGCCTAAGTGCATTAATATACTAAGATTGAAATAGGTGATGTAATGCATGACTTCATCACTACCAAGCTCATATCTTTCAAGAGGCACGCGTGTCAGAAGGTTAATTGTTTAGGAAAATATGAAGAATAAGCGAAAAGGGAAATAGCCAGAAATTAATTGAATCCATAGGTAAATAAGGAAATCAGTGTTCGTTTTAAGCATAGATAAGTTAGAAAAATATTTTGAACCCGTCAAAACATTTTATAAAATTTACGAATGCAAGGAAATATTTCACTTATTGAGCAATCCAATAAAATCAGTGTTCGTCGATCTACCAGTTGATCGATATGTAAACTCATTGAGCAATCCAATTCTAATGAATATATTTCCAGAGAATTATAGACATAACGATACATTTCGGGTCTCCGCTGCTACCATGTAAATCATCTGACTAGAATTCTCATGTGTGACATTCACTGTGTACGAATTTCTACATATTATAAGTTAATGCAGGAATTTTCAGGAAATCACGCGAGCTACCCAAAAGTTTTGTCGTCCCATGATTTGAGTCCAGGGACTCGATTAAATATGACAGCGCTCGAGGGCAGTGTAGCATAGTGGACGTACACCTTCATTTCGCTAAAAATCGATAAAAAAAAATAGGACATGACATAAGAGGAAAAAGATAATACTTTTGGGCTTTTGATGAGTCCTCTTATCAAAATTTTGACAAAAATTTTGTTTCATCAATACTCCAAATAAGGATATTGAGCGAATCTTATTTTAAATAATATCATAAAGTGACATGATAATTTTAAATAAGGGCATGAAGTGGCCATAATTATTTTAAATAAGAGCCTCATCTCGTCAGTCAGCCAGCCGGTTGACCGACTAAATATTCTGACCGATCAAGGGTATTTCATCAAATGAAATTTTAACTTAGCTTTTAGTTAAATTAAATTAAAAATTTTAAAAACGAAAGGTTAAAAAAGCAAATATAGAAGGCCAATAGTCCCTCGCCTTTGGACTGCGAGGACGATGGCCACAGGTTGGAGGGCTGCCCTTCTGGTAATTCTTTTTTTTTTTTTAAATATGGTCTTTTTTAAATTTTTAAAAAAATAGAAAAAGTAAGATAAAAATATCAAAAAAGTAAATGATGAAAATGGCTTTGATTGGGTACTTTTTTTTTAGACTGATATGGTCACTTCAAGCTTGTAATTGAAATAATAGTTGCTTTAGTCCCTTCTTTGAAATAATATTCATTTCAAATATTTAATTATGAAAATGAGCTCATTTTAAGCTTTTATTTGGACTTTTATTTTTCCCATAATTGTATGTTGATTTTCATTTGAGTCTTTCATTTTCATCCTCTCGCTTCTGCGTTTCTTCCAAACTTCCCCCCACTTTTCCCAGTTGCAGAAACGGTGAGGCTATTTAGCACAAAACCAAGGAAGGATCCGCAGCCGCACCTCCTTCTGAGGGCATGACGCTCTCGCGTTGAAGGCCCAGTTACCGCCCATCTCCGTTGGATGGAAGAATCGGAGAGACCCAACAGAAGCGAACGCGTCGACTGGGACAAGCTCCTCGACGACGACGACCTCCGCCGGTCCTGATCGTGACGCGCTCCTCCTCCGGGCGGCCCGGCAATGGAGTCAGACGACGGGATCTCGAGCTTGAGCGACCAGAAGCTGGCGGAGTCTATCGCCAGCAAAGTGCGCACTCTCAGAGGCCTCCAGCGGAGTTTGCCGGACGGAGGGGATAAGCTCCGGTCGACGCTCAAGCGTCTGGAGGAGGAGCAAGAACGGAGGAAACTCCGTCGTATAGAGAGGTTTTCTTTACATTTATTTTTGGTTTTGGGGTCAATTGGATCGTCAGGCAAGAGATTGGACAGCTCGATGAAGTGGGTTTTAGCATTTTTTGACAATGTGGTGGAGTTCGTTAATCCTTTTGCAGATGATCGAGTAGGTTAAGGTTTCAGTCATGGTGAACGGGTTTATAGTCTTATGTTTGCAATTTTGCAATGCTTTTGCTCAATATACCTGGCGAGCTGAATTCAAGAAAAGTCCTAATTTTTTCTGCCTTTTCTTTGAACAATTTTTGTGCAAAAATAAGTCCCTTTTTCGTGTTATGAAAAGTGGGAAGGATCTGCGATGTATTCAAGTTCCAACGTCAGGGACCATCCTAATTTTCCCTACCCTACAGCATTCTCCTTTCCTTTTGATGACTTGAATCTTTAACTTTCTAATTGGAAGATGGGACATTTTTTAGGGTTTGCCCGTGGAATAAAGTCAATGTTTGTAGATTGGCAACACCTGCATTTGACATTTTCCTCACAGTAGACGTGTAGGCTCTAGGAGAGTAGTTGTTGGAGGATGCAGTCTGAAAGTCGAAAACAACTTTCCAGATTTCTGCTTATTGTCTGACCCATTGTTCCTTCATCCTAATTTTTTGTTTTGTTTTACTCCTGCTACGATGTGAGAAATGTTTAGATAGCTATGAAAAGATTATTCAAGCTTGAGTTTTGATTATGGGAATTTGGTTAGCTTGACAACCTGTTTAGCGCGATATCAAACATAACATCTGCAATCAATATAAGTTGTGTTGTGAGCAAGTTAGCAGGTCAAGTTTCAAATGATTGACTTAATTTTTGAAGATCTTTGGAATAACTGATTCTTCCCATGCAATTGTCTTATTGGTCTCCTAAATGAGATGTAATTCAGTCACTATGTGCCAGTTGGTTTCGGACATTATCATTCTTCTGGAAATAAAATAGAGTTAATCATTTTCCTTGGGCCCATGAACTGTTTTTCATTTGCTGCTGTGATTAGACAAGGGTAATAGTGAAGTCATTGAAACTTGATGCTGGTCATCATTAATAAATTGAGACTTTAAGCTTGGATGGAAATGTAATATGAAACACATTATGTTATGTTAATATTAATGTCCATATAGATGTAGAGTTCTTAGCCCGTGTCAATCTCAGCGATCGGATCTTCTCTTTTACTTTGTCAGGCTGCTGAGGAAAGCGAGGAATCCACAAAGTCCTGTAGCACAATTGCTCACGGTGAGGACTTGGCTGTTTTGATGATGTCGTTATTATATTTCTTGATGTTTTTTTTCCAAATTTTGATCTTGGTTATACCATGCCCATTGTGGTTGGTCAGTGTATAAGATTCTTCTCAATGGTTATTTTTATTGAGAGGGTGGAATATTTATTGGCTCTGATGCTTATATTGCATCACTGAAGCGACTTACTGCCAAATTTTGTGCGTTTGTAAACTTTATAGTGTCTCACGCTTTCACCTGAGCTTTAGTGCTGTGGATTCGATACTGGAGGATAATGTGATCTACTTTGGGACCTCTTATGCTACTGCACTGTTATGTAGAAGATTATATACTTGCCCAAGCTTGTTTCGATATGTGGCTATGGCTTGTTTATGGTTCCCTCCTCATCCTCAAATATGTTAATTTTAGTTAACCAATTTTTCCCATCGTTTCTTAGCCTTCTTGCCTTATGTGGTCTATGCTTGGTATATTGCTTGTATTGTAAAATCTTATGCATGGATTATGCTATATCAGATATCAATCTAGTTCATACTTTCCCAAACCTCTCATTTCCCAACCCTCAGTGAAGAGTTACATGATAAAAGAAAAGGTAAAGGGCCATGTTTATGGGACTTGTACATGGCCTTACTATTTCTATTTGAATTTCTTTTGGTTGTCGTCGTCGGCATCGAGGTCTGATCACTGTGCAGTTTGGCAATTGAAAATGCGTTTTAGCGGCAAAAGGAATGCTAAAAGTAGAGCATTGAAGGCGATAGGAGCCATAGGAGCTTGAGTTAAGTGGGAAATCGAGATTCAAGCTTTTAATGAGCAACTTCAAAGCATTCTGGAACCATCTCTAGTCAAAACAAGGATATTGAAAGTCAAATACAATCTCATCTGCTTCATTTTCCAAAATTCAATTTACTCGTGCTTGTCTTTTTGCAAGTCACCTAGCACCTTTACCTGTTTCAACCAAATTTCTGGCCAGTTAATTAGCTTTTTCCATCATCTCAGCTAGTTCTGCTTCCTAAAGATTAGCTGACACTATAAACAATAATTCGCAGTTCTGATGCTGAGAGCTGTCGTAGCCAAACAAATAAATAATTTGGATACGAGAAACTATAGAGGTGAAGCTTTTTTTTTTTTTTTTTTGTGATGACCGGGGTGTCCAGCCGTGCCGGAGAGCTTACGCTCAAACCAACGGCGACGGACTAATCCCCAGGGGAGACTAGCACAGGACCCCACCACCACGGTCCCCCACTTAAGACACCAGGGCTCGCTACGGGTTTTGAACTCTGGACCTGCGAGTAGCTCGCAACGGTCACATCATCCTCATCAGCGCGTCCACCAGCCGGTGGGTAACTATATAGGTGAAGTTGGATATCACATTATTGAGAGAGCAAATAAGGGGTTGATGAAGATTAAATTTAGAGGAGGAGAGAATAACTAATGGTTTTTCCACAAATACCTAGGCAGCTCACCACTTGCTCCTCTGATTTCTGGTAGTGTTTGTACCCCTTTCAGTTAGTTTTTCCCCTCTTTCATGTAGTGGTTGCATTTATATTTATTTATTTATTTTGTGGTACCTATGTTTTTGCTTTTATTTTAGTATATTTTAAGCTTTTCGCTTGGGTTCATCGACCGCCGATCCCAACTGGTTTGGATAAAGATGATGTTGATGATTGATGATCTTGTAGTGGTTGCATTTACTAGCACCAGTGGACATACATAGCATTAGTTTGAGACCCTAAGTTCTGTTCAATTTTTTATTGACTGTAGCTCGTTGCTGGAGTGCCATTATTCTGTCTTATCCTGCCAAATGATTTCTCCAAATAACACAAGGGGTTCTCTCAGTTTATATTTGATATCACTGTGATATCTTAGTGCTACTAGAAGACATCATTTTCGCCCAAAGAAGTGTGCTTTCTGGACCCGCTTTTGATTCTTCGACTACAGGTTGCAATTCTCCTATACTTCTGTTGTTCAAGTAACACAATAGCAAGAGAATTTTTACGGTATTCAGAGGTTTGGGACATGAGGCTGTAGGTTAAGAGATAAAAGGGATCTGACATCTTAAGTGGGAATGCATTTTGACCATGCTGGTGTTCTTTCGACTTTAACTTCCATATTTGGAGCCCTGGACAAGTCAAATGGATTTTAGTTCAAATTTAATGGACTGCATAATTTCTTTGTAATTAGTTACTGTAATTGGTGCTAACTATGCTCATGATGCATCTTTGAATCATCAGTCTTGTCTTTTACAACATGTGCGGGGAACTGAAATGCTTTTTTAGGTGCATCTGATGGCTTAAGAGAAGTGACAACACAATTGACAGCCCCACTGCAGTCCTCGTTTACAGAGCTTTTTTCTGAAAAATTGGAGGACAAAGTATGGTTGGTTTGCCACGATTATGTTTTTCCTTAATGTACTGCTGGAGCTGTATACTGAGTTTTCTTCGCAGACTCCTTGTAGAGCTTCCAACTTGAATAAGAATGAACCACCTAGCATGACTTGCTCAGATCCACTAATAAAGAAATGCATTGGAAAAATCTCGCCACGAAAAAGGAAAAAAGCTTATCCATCTTCCAGAGAACAGCCATTTCGGGGACCAAGAAATCTTTCGGTGGAACGAGCTGATCATTTACCTAACGGTGATCGGAAGACTAGATCATCATCCATTTATACCTTACGCGATCTTAACATGTTTTTCTGGTCGATTTTCCAGAAGGTGAGTTATTTTGCTTATATGTGGTGGTTTTTCTTCCCCTTACCTTACATGGAAGAGTCAATTGTGAACATTTGCACCATTATGACATGGTTGCAGTATATGTGTCTACTCATATAACTCCAAAGTGAGCTGAAATTTATGAAGAGATGTTTTGACTATTCACTGGGAATTTAATTCCTTGCTTCATGGTGGCACTGATGCTATGATTGAATAATAGGTCTCAGATTGATAAGTCACAATTTGATTTGGAATGCCGCGTAGGACCTGTACCCTTATCTGCACCTGGATGATGTCTTGGCAGTTGCTTTTGGCACTATTATTAGCGGCACCACTAGTGAGCTATCATTTGATTGACTTTTGCAGATGATGCCTTTCTTTGGGATTCTACTTTGATATTTGGTGACAATCACTTGTTAGTCTTAGATATGAAACTTAGATGGTGAAATCTTTAGGTTCACCCAGGAAAGTTAGTGATAGTTGTTTGGAGCCAGAATGTATGCGTCATATCCACAGACTGCCAGAATGTATGCGTCCTTTTATTTGGCTTTGCCTAACTCTGATCAGTATTAGTTGTTTGGAGCTGCATTTATCATTTCAATATGGAGTTGACCACACATAACAATCATAAGTATTTATGGTAGGGAATTTCATGGTCAACTTTTTAAAGATTTCAAGACTAAAAAGGTGCGCTTCATTCTTTTTATTTCTCACCTTCTCAGATCATTTAATTTGATATCTGGTTATGATTGTCATTTGTCTAAAGCAATTTGTTTATGTCTGTTACCCCTGGTATTATCTGGTATAAATTTGTCACTCGTAAAAGAAGTACAATTAGCATGTGAACTGTTAGACTTTATGTTTTCTTTCCTCTGTACTGCCTTCAGACAGAACCAAGAGCTTGAATGATCCTTAAGCAGTTGATGTGGTGTAGACTTTGTGTTGATCAAGTATCTATACTATTTTTAGGAGAATATCACTGACAATAAAGTTATATTGGCATCTCCTTAGTTTACATGTGGTTTATAGCAACTTTTAAGTTGAAAATCTCAGGATGTCCCTCTGCTGGCAATCTTGAAACTACAAGAGCGCTAAAATTTTCAATGCCAAAAAAAAAATCATTCTATTGTTTTATGCTTACTTCTAGTGGGGTTTTTCCATTTTAAATCATTGGTTTTTCTTTGTGCTGCTTGAGGTTTCATAAAAGAAGTTTTTGGCCTTACTGGAAAAGGATATGCCTGGCGACATTGGCATTTTGAAAGCAAAATTTTAGGATAAGTTCATTATGGCATAACTGGTTATTAATTATGAGTGGTGAAGATTTCAGGTTAATATTTCTTCATTTTTAAGTAGAAAAGGGTCTATCAAAAAAAAAAAAGTAGAAAAGGAAGCTTTTATTGTTTCTGAAGTTGCATTTATTAAGCGAATGTCTTACAGGACAGTTTTGTCCAAATAATTTTATGTGGCCTGTGCGTTCTTCACCATTTAACAATTCTTGGGAGTTGGCTCTCTTTGGTCTTTTCAGGTTTTTTTTTTTATCTGCTTTAATTCATCTGTTCTGGGTATTCTTTTTAAACAGGAGCCGACAGTTGTTCTTGTTGACGAGGAAGAATGTCAACAGGTGGAGAGAACTGAAGGAGTTGATAGAATGAATGAATGGTAATTGAACTGTTCCAGTATTTTCCCGTCTATGTGTCTACTATTAAGGCAGGCCATTGTTGGCAATATTATTAATTTGACTTTTTATGCTTTTTCAGTATGAAAGACGCTAAAATCTACTACCCAAGGTATCTCATTCTTCTTTTTTCATAGAGTTTGGCGTTAATCACATAGAGATAACTTTTGTCGTTGTCTCTTGCCAGGGATGATGATCCACAATCCATTGAAATTTGCTATGCAGACATAGAATGCCTTGCTCCTGAGCATTACTTGACATCACTTATCATGAACTTTTACATTCTGTAAGTATCCCTGACAAATTTAGATTTGCTCTAATTCAAAAAAAAAAAAAACCACACATTACGCAAAGAAAAGAAGAGACAAAATTGACTTTTGTTGCCTTGTTATCCCCACTGCCACTTGAACTTTGAGCAATATCCTTACATCCTCTGTTCCCAACACCCCTACCCCGCGCCCCTCCTTCCGCTCAGGTCTGTTTGATTGGTTGTATATGTTGCTAAATACATAATGTCGAGATATTCTCCATACTTCCTTTATGAGTCCTCTATACCTACTGTATTTTTAATTTTTATGGCCTCTTATTGCTATCTTCCCATGTAGATTTTCTGTCTAGATATTTTGGTGATTTCTGTTACCTTATTTTGGTACTAATTTCTTGATGGTTCACTGGCTAGATACCTACAACAGCAAGCTTCGAAGTCACATAAAGGAATACATGATTATCATTTCTTTAATACTTATTTCTATAAGAAGCTCCAAGAGGCATTATCATCCGAGGTGACCTTTCCCTCAGTTTCTACTCTTGATGAATTTGTTTCGAAAATTAAGGTCGCGCATGGCTACGTTCTATTTCTCTATTTCTGTTCCAAACCTATTTTTGAAATAGGTTTGGAACAGAAATAGAGAAATAGAAACGTTGCCATGCGCGCCCTTAATTTTCGAAACAAATTCATCAAGAGTAGAAACTGAAGGAAAGGTCACCTCGGATGATAATGCCTCTTGGAGCTTCTTATAGAAATAAGTATTAAAGAAATGATAATCATGTATTCCTTTATCTGACTTCGAAGCTTGCTGTTGTAGGTATCTAGCCAGTGAACCATCAAGAAATTAGTACCAAAATAAGGTAACAGAAATCACCAAAATATCTAGACAGAAATCTACATGGGAAGATAGCAATAAGAGGCTATAAAAATTAAAAATACAATAGGTATAGAGGACTCATAAAGGAAGTATGGAGAATATCTGGACATTATGTATTTAGCAACATATACAACCAATCAAACAGACCTGCAAGGAAGGAGGGCGCCGCGGGATGTAGGGATATTGCCTAAATGTGCTGGGGGAACAGCCAATTCTAGTCCTACGCTATGGCAACAACAGCAAATATTTCCCTCCAAAGTTCAAGTTTTTGGTTATTTCTGTGGATTCTTCTTGATACAATGGCAACAAAAGTCAAGGAATTTTGTCTCTTTCTTTTCTTTGCGTAATGTGTGGTTTTTTTTTTTTTTTGAATTAGAGCAAATCTAAATTTGTTAGGGATACTTACAGAATGTAAAAGTTCATGATAAGTGATGTCAAGTAATGCTCAGGAGCAAGGCATTCTATGTCTGTATAGCAAATTTCAACAGATTGTGGATCATCATCCCTGGCAAGAGACAACGACAAAAGTTATCTCTATGTGATTAATGCCAAACTCTATGAAAAAAGAAGACTGAGATACCTTGGGTAGTAGATTTTAGCGTCTTTCATACTGAAAAAGCATAAAAAGTCAAATTAATAATATTGCCAACAATGGCCTGCCTTAATAGTAAACACATAGACGGGAAAATACTGGAACAGTTCAATTACCATTCATTCATTCTATCAACTCCTTCAGTTCTCTCCACCTGTTGACATTCTTCCTCGTCAACAAGAACAACTGTCGGCTCCTGTTTAAAAAGAACACCCAGAACAGATGAATTAAAGCAGATAAAAAAAAAAACCTTGAAAAGACCAAAGAGAGCCAACTCCCAAGAATTGTTAAATGGTGAAGAACGCACAGGCCACATAAAATTATTTGGACAAAACTGTCCTGTAAGACATTCGCTTTACAAATGCAACTTCAGAAACAATAAAAGCTTCCTTTTCTACTTTGTTTTTTTTTTTTTTGATAGACCCTTTTCTACTTAAAAATGAAGAAATATTAACTTGAAATCTTCACCACTCATAATTAATAACCAGTTATGCCATAATAACTTATCCTAAAATTTTGCTTTCAAAATGCCAATGTCACCAGGCATATCCTTTTCCAGTAAGGCCAAAAACTTCTTTTATGAAACCTCGAGCAGCACAAAGAAAAACCAATGATTTAAAATGGAAAACCCCCACTAGAAGTTAAGCATAAAACAATAGAATGATTTTTTTTTTGTGCATTGAAAATTTTAGCGCTCTTGTAGTTTTCAAGATTGCCAGCAGAGGGACATCCTGAGATTTTCAACTTAAAAGTTGCTATAAACCACATGTAAACTAAGGAGATTCCAATATAACTTTATTGTCAGTGATATTCTCCTAAAAATAGTATATATACTTGATCAACACAAAGTCTACACCACATCAACTGATTAAGGATCAAATTCAAGCTCTTCGGTTGTGTCTGAAGGCAGTACGGAGGAAAGAAAACATAAAGTCTAACAGTTCACATGGTAATTGTACTTCATTTACAAGTGACAAATTTATACCAGATAATACCGGGGTAACAGACATACACAAATTGCTTTAGACAAATGACAATCATAGCCAGATATCAAATTAATTGATCTGAGAAGGTGACAAATAAAAAGAATGAAGCGTACCTTTTTAGTCTTGAAATCTTTAAAAAGTTGACCATGGAATTCCCTACCATAAATACTTATGATTGTTATGTGCGGTCAACTCCATATTGAAATGATAAATGCAGCTCCAAACAGCTAATACTGATCAGAGTTAGGCAAAGCCAAATAAAAGGACGCATACATTCTGGCTGTCCGTGGATATGACACATACATCTGGCTCCAAACAACTATCACTAACTTTCCTGGGTGAACCTAAAGATTTCACCATCTAAGTTTCATATCTAAGACTAACAAGTGATTGTCACCAAATATCAAAGTAGAATCCCAAAGAAAGGCATCATGTGCAAAAGTCAATCGAATGATAGCTCACTAGTGGTGCCGCTAATAATAGTGCCAAAAGCAACTGCCAAGACATCATCCAGGTGCAGATGAGGGTACAGGTCCTACGCGGCATTCCAAATCAAATTGTGACTTATCAATCTGAGACCTATTATTCAATCATAGCATCAGTGCCACCATGAAGCAAGGAATTAAATTCCCAGTGAATAGTCAAAACATCTCTTCATAAATTTCAGCTCACTTTGGAGTTATATGAGTAGACACATATACTGCAACCATGTCATAATGGTGCAAATGTTCACAATTGACTCTTCCATGTAAGGTAAGGGGAAGAAAAACCACCACATATAAGCAAAATAACTCACCTTCTGGAAAATCGACCAGAAAACATGTTAAGATCGCGTAAGGTATAAATGGATGATGATCTAGTCTTCCGATCACCGTTAGGTAAATGATCAGCTCGTTCCACCGAAAGATTTCTTGGTCCCCGAAATGGCTGTTCTCTGGAAGATGGATAAGCTTTTTTCCTTTTTCGTGGCGAGATTTTTCCAATGCATTTCTTTATTAGTGGATCTGAGCAAGTCATGCTAGGTGGTTCATTCTTATTCAAGTTGGAAGCTCTACAAGGAGTCTGCGAAGAAAACTCAGTATACAGCTCCAGCAGTACATTAAGGAAAAACATAATCGTGGCAAACCAACCATACTTTGTCCTCCAATTTTTCAGAAAAAGCTCTGTAAACGAGGACTGCAGTGGGGCTGTCAATTGTGTTGTCACTTCTCTTAAGCCATCAGATGCACCTAAAAAAGCATTTCAGTTCCCCGCACATGTTGTAAAAGACAAGACTGATGATTCAAAGATGCATCATGAGCATAGTTAGCACCAATTACAGTAACTAATTACAAAGAAATTATGCAGTCCATTAAATTTGAACTAAAATCCATTTGACTTGTCCAGGGCTCCAAATATGGAAGTTAAAGTCGAAAGAACACCAGCATGGTCAAAATGCATTCCCACTTAAGATGTCAGATCCCTTTTATCTCTTAACCTACAGCCTCATGTCCCAAACCTCTGAATACCGTAAAAATTCTCTTGCTATTGTGTTACTTGAACAACAGAAGTATAGGAGAATTGCAACCTGTAGTCGAAGAATCAAAAGCGGGTCCAGAAAGCACACTTCTTTGGGCGAAAATGATGTCTTCTAGTAGCACTAAGATATCACAGTGATATCAAATATAAACTGAGAGAACCCCTTGTGTTATTTGGAGAAATCATTTGGCAGGATAAGACAGAATAATGGCACTCCAGCAACGAGCTACAGTCAATAAAAATTGAACAGAACTTAGGGTCTCAAACTAATGCTATGTATGTCCACTGGTGCTAGTAAATGCAACCACTACAAGATCATCAATCATCAACATCATCTTTATCCCAAACCAGTTGGGATCGGCGGTCGATGAACCCAAAGCGAAAAGCTTAAAATATACTAAAATAAAAGCAAAACATAGGTACCACAAAATAAATAAATAAATATAAATGCAACCACTACATGAAAGAGGGGAAAAACTAACTGAAAGGGGTACAAACACTACCAGAAATCAGAGGAGCAAGTGGTGAGCTGCCTAGGTATTTGTGGAAAAACCATTAGTTATTCTCTCCTCCTCTAAATTTAATCTTCATCAACCCTTATTTGCTCTCTCAATAATGTGATATCCAACTTCACCTATATAGTTACCCACCGGCTGGTGGACGCGCTGATGAGGATGATGTGACCGTTGCGAGCTACTCGCAGGTCCAGAGTTCAAAACCCGTAGCGAGCCCCTGGTGTCTTAAGTGGGGGACCGTGGTGGTGGGGTCCTGTGCTAGTCTCCCCTGGGGATTAGTCCGTCGCCGTTGGTTTGAGCGTAAGCTCTCCGGCACGGCTGGACACCCCGGTCATCACAAAAAAAAAAAAAAAAAGCTTCACCTCTATAGTTTCTCGTATCCAAATTATTTATTTGTTTGGCTACGACAGCTCTCAGCATCAGAACTGCGAATTATTGTTTATAGTGTCAGCTAATCTTTAGGAAGCAGAACTAGCTGAGATGATGGAAAAAGCTAATTAACTGGCCAGAAATTTGGTTGAAACAGGTAAAGGTGCTAGGTGACTTGCAAAAAGACAAGCACGAGTAAATTGAATTTTGGAAAATGAAGCAGATGAGATTGTATTTGACTTTCAATATCCTTGTTTTGACTAGAGATGGTTCCAGAATGCTTTGAAGTTGCTCATTAAAAGCTTGAATCTCGATTTCCCACTTAACTCAAGCTCCTATGGCTCCTATCGCCTTCAATGCTCTACTTTTAGCATTCCTTTTGCCGCTAAAACGCATTTTCAATTGCCAAACTGCACAGTGATCAGACCTCGATGCCGACGACGACAACCAAAAGAAATTCAAATAGAAATAGTAAGGCCATGTACAAGTCCCATAAACATGGCCCTTTACCTTTTCTTTTATCATGTAACTCTTCACTGAGGGTTGGGAATGAGAGGTTTGGGAAAGTATGAACTAGATTGATATCTGATATAGCATAATCCATGCATAAGATTTTACAATACAAGCAATATACCAAGCATAGACCACATAAGGCAAGAAGGCTAAGAAACGATGGGAAAAATTGGTTAACTAAAATTAACATATTTGAGGATGAGGAGGGAACCATAAACAAGCCATAGCCACATATCGAAACAAGCTTGGGCAAGTATATAATCTTCTACATAACAGTGCAGTAGCATAAGAGGTCCCAAAGTAGATCACATTATCCTCCAGTATCGAATCCACAGCACTAAAGCTCAGGTGAAAGCGTGAGACACTATAAAGTTTACAAACGCACAAAATTTGGCAGTAAGTCGCTTCAGTGATGCAATATAAGCATCAGAGCCAATAAATATTCCACCCTCTCAATAAAAATAACCATTGAGAAAATCTTATACACTGACCAACCACAATGGGCATGGTATAACCAAGATCAAAATTTGGAAAAAAAACATCAAGAAATATAATAACGACATCATCAAAACAGCCAAGTCCTCACCGTGAGCAATTGTGCTACAGGACTTTGTGGATTCCTCGCTTTCCTCAGCAGCCTGACAAAGTAAAAGAGAAGATCCGATCGCTGAGATTGACACGGGCTAAGAACTCTACATCTATATGGACATTAATATTAACATAACATAATGTGTTTCATATTACATTTCCATCCAGCTTAAAGTCTCAATTTATTAATGATGACCAGCATCAAGTTTCAATGACTTCACTATTACCCTTGTCTAATCACAGCAGCAAATGAAAAACAGTTCATGGGCCCAAGGAAAATGATTAACTCTATTTTATTTCCAGAAGAATGATAATGTCCGAAACCAACTGGCACATAGTGACTGAATTACATCTCATTTAGGAGACCAATAAGACAATTGCATGGGAAGAATCAGTTATTCCAAAGATCTTCAAAAATTAAGTCAATCATTTGAAACTTGACCTGCTAACTTGCTCACAACACAACTTATATTGATTGCAGATGTTATGTTTGATATCGCGCTAAACAGGTTGTCAAGCTAACCAAATTCCCATAATCAAAACTCAAGCTTGAATAATCTTTTCATAGCTATCTAAACATTTCTCACATCGTAGCAGGAGTAAAACAAAACAAAAAATTAGGATGAAGGAACAATGGGTCAGACAATAAGCAGAAATCTGGAAAGTTGTTTTCGACTTTCAGACTGCATCCTCCACAACTACTCTCCTAGAGCCTACACGTCTACTGTGAGGAAAATGTCAATGCAGGTGTTGCCAATCTACAAACATTGACTTTATTCCACGGGCAACCCTAAAAAATGTCCCATCTTCCAATTAGAAAGTTAAAGATTCAAGTCATCAAAAGGAAAGGAGAATGCTGTAGGGTAGGGAAAATTAGGATGGTCCCTGACGTTGGAACTTGAATACATCGCAGATCCTTCCCACTTTTCATAACACGAAAAAGGGACTTATTTTTGCACAAAAATTGTTTCAAAGAAAAGGCAGAAAAAATTAGGACTTTTCTTGAATTCAGCTCGCCAGGTATATTGAGCAAAAGCATTGCAAAATTGCAAACATAAGACTATAAACCCGTTCACCATGCTT
>JAGVVM010006857.1:0-28430 GCA_019149425.1 Psidium friedrichsthalianum
TTGGCCAAGGGGCTTTAAGAGCCTCAAAATCCATTTGTAATGCTAAAGGTCAAGTGGTGGCCTTGTCTTCTACATATTTTTTTGAAGGCATCGAATGCAATCTCAAACCGGCCATAAACTTTATTTAAAAAAAACAGTTAATACCATGAAAAACTTCTCAATTAGTACACCTGTGATAAATTTACTAAAACTAAATTTTTTACCATCAAAAACCTCAAATCGGTACACCTGTGACAATATTTACCTTCCATTAGTTTTCTTCAAAGTAGGTTATATCATGAAAAATCCCAATTGATATACGTCGGTGATAAACAGAGGGTAAAAAAATTTCCAAACTGGCACACACCCGTCATTGACATGTGTTTATCTAGATAAGCAATTCGATGGTAAAATTTAATTAAAACTAATGGATGGTAAACTCGTCAAATTATACTAGTTGGGGGGTTTTTGATGGGTAAAACAAAATAGTTTGGAGTAAATTCGCTACGAGTGTATCATTTTTAAAATTTTTAATGGTCAAAAAAATAATTTGAGATAAATTCATAGTAAGATTAGCATTCTCATGACTTATGGTGAAACAGCGACTCAATGGAACACCTGCGTGGACAGCGGAATGCTTTTTCACACTTGGTCCCCCGAGAGACTTTCCTTGCGAGTGTGGTTTTTTTCTCCCAACCCTCCCGTTCCTTTGAAGTTCCGCCTACAGGGCAAGTTGACAAGCTCTTCCACGATACCTTCTGTATTTTATTGAAAATTCATATGTTCTTATTACAAAATTAATGGCGTGCTGGGCTCATCCACGTTGATAAGGTTCTAAAACACAATTTAAGTTATTTTGAGAAGTACCATGCTTATTTTAACAGTCATCGTTAGTACCGTGGGTTATGAGCCATCAGTTGGACTTTTAGAATATGCATGGCAACCATTCTAATTCTCTGATTCTGTTATCGTGAATAGTAAAGAATGAGAAGTCGTATTTGGTAATGTAATAATTCCTGATTTTGATTATGTTATCAAAATCACTTTTAGAGAATCAGAATCATTTTAGCCAAAACCCCATAGCAAAAAAAAAAAAAAAAAGATTTCTAAAAAAGAAATAACACTTTTGAGAATCACCTAATAGAATGAAGTCTCGCTTCTCTCATTTTTTCCTTTCAGTTCTCTCGTCACTTTTCTCTCAACCTAATAAAAAATAAAATAAAAAAATTTTTAGAAAAAATTGGAAAACTTTTAAAAAATCACAAAAAATTTAGAAAATATCCTAAAAATAGAAGAAGCTTAGATTAGCTAGTTTGACCCTCATTTTCATAATTTTGAGTCTAAATTTCTTCGATTTCATAGATTTCACTCTTCTACAAAAATATCGCGGAAGATGAGGGCATCCATGTGGCGGATGGTAACATATATACTCGTAACCTGTGCGTCACAAAATATGACCATCTGCATTGGAGCTAAGCCAACACCCATTTGGATTTAGGACAATTGCAAATGACAGTCAGGACTTGTACTTCGTATCAAGGAGGGTACTTTGTTTTTTTTTTTAGTGGATAATTTGGTTATTCGGTTGCTATGTTTGTATGTATTTGGACAATGCAATATTTAAAGAAAAAATTAGTCCTTAATATGGGAACATGTCCCATGCTTCAATCGAACTTCAAACGTTATGTATTAAAATTTGTGTTTCATTTATGAAATGCTAAAAAAAATAAATATATTTTAAATATTTTAGTGTGCATTGAAAATTAATCTTCAATTTAGAATGAAAATTTACAAAGTAACTACATAATTATTTGACTTAAATGAAAAAAATTAGAAAGAGCAATAGTTTTTCGAAACAGAAATTTTGCACAATTATCAAACGTGTTTGTATTTTCTAAAACTCAATCAGAAATAGAATCAGAAAAAGTTATTTTAATCAAATCAGTTTTTCGAAACACCATGCAGATCCCTAGCATAACACCGGTGGTGATATGTAGGTCACAATTATCTTTTTTATATTATATCTTATGGCATATATGTCATCGTTACTTGTAATAGTAACGATGACCGTAAGTTAAGCTTTATCCTTTTGAGAATGGCGGTTAATTTTTTTTTTTTGGGCTCAAACTCGAACACCCTTATTTGGGTCCGCTCCAGTCCCCTCACGAAGAACATCCAACAAAGTTAATTTGAGAACGGCTAGTAAATCTTTTACGGCCTCAAACTCGAACAACCTCGTACATGTCCGCTCAAACCCGGACATTTTACGAAAAAACCTTCAATATTTTTGAACTGGTTAAGCATGTGGGAGCGATGATTTTCAAGCCCGGTATCGAAGTCGGTCCGCAACTCAAGCCCTGAACATTTTTACGAAGAACTTTTCAAAGGAACCAGATTTGCTTCTTTGAGTAGAGAGGAAGGGGATTTTTGGAGGAAAGCGATCGGGGGCAAGCGGATGGACGGTGGGGATTGGATTGGACACCATTGAAACCTTCCTCCACCCACTTCCCCACCCGCCGCTTGCCATCCTTGCAACGCCCGAAGCCTTCTTCATCATCTTCGTTTTCGGTCGAATTCTTCACCTTCTTATCCCCATCGTTCTTGCGCCATTCGACCCATTTCGTCAGTTTTCTCTTCAAATTGAAATGCTTTGGAGAGGTGTCGGCGTTCGTCTGTGATTTGATTGGTGCCATGACATGTACTTCACTCCATTCCACCGATGGCAACCGTTGCAGCGACGGTACCCACAAAAGAAGACCCAATCACCATCCTGCCGTGCGATCCCGAAGGCCAAGGCGACAGGAAGAGGAAGAAGAAGAGGAAGTGCTTAGCAAAGGCGGCAGCACTCGAGGTGCAGCATGTCGGAACCCCCTTGATTTCCAAGGCCACTGGGTGCCCTAGTAGGTCCATTCTGTTGGAAGCGGACCGCCTTTACGCTATCGGCCGCAGCGCCAGCCAGTGCGACTTTCTTCTGCCCGACCCCCGTGTCAGCAACCCTCATTTTCCGTATCCTCCTTTTGATGGGAACCAACGCAAGGTCTTCATTTTCCATTCCGGGTTTCATCCGACCAACTCCTTTAAGTTTAGAGAAAAAGTTGGGGAGGAGCACGAGGCTCCTCGCACTCCTTTGAGTCGAGTTTTTGTCAATGGAGTTGAGTGTAAACAGGGCAGTGTCGTCGCATTGTCTGCTGGGGATGAAATTCTGTTCGTTTGTGGCACTGATAAATGTAGTTCTGGTGTTCGAATTGGTTTTGCTATTAGTAGAATTGTTATCCTGGACGAGGAGAAAGTGGTTTGTCCTGGTTCAGATGATCCTTCTGCGGTCAAGGGGAGGTTTTCTTTGCCTTGGACAACCACTACGACCACCACGACGACAAGCAGCAGCAAAAGGGTATCAGCTTCCTGGTCTACTGCTACGTCTCTAGGTCCATCCTCTTCTTCCGTTGTTTATTGCCGAGCAAAATCCCTTTTGGCTCAGTGCAGGCACATTTTGCACTCTGCTGACCCCATTTCTTGCATCCGGAGATGCCCATCTTTTCTGGCAACAGCCATGCCCGCTTCATTTGATTGTAATAGTTCATCTGGCTCCAGACTTCATCCATTTTCCAAGAAGCCCACCGATCCTGGTGGTGAACCAGAGTTGGCAAATGTTTTGCCCATTAACAAGTCTGACACCATCTGTAATATGCCAAGCATGAGGTGCAGATTTCCTCACCCACTCACATATATGCATCCAACTGAAAAGGTTGTGACCTCAGAGACTGATGGGAAAGGAGCATGTGTTTCTGCCCATGCTGGAAATTTATCTCAAAGAGGCAGCAAGTATCACGACAATGCTGATCCAATCACCTCTTATTTAAACCAGGTGCCTGTAGAAACTGGCCCTTGTTTCAATTCAACTGCAAATGACGAAAATGGGCACAGCTCCTTTCCACCTCCAGGGATGAATGTTTGCCTCAATCGTCTTGAATCTATTGGACAAGGTTCTTTTGGTTGTAGTTCTGAAGTTTCCTTGGTAGAACTTATCTATCCTGTTGAAAGCATAGTGCAGATATTCATTGCGACATTCACGTGTGACATTCCATGGTTCGTACTTCCTTTTCCTACTGATCTGTACCTTTTGATATCATACTCTCTTGGCTGATATGTTAAATCATCTCTTTCTTAGATATTTCCTATGGATCTTTTAGCGAATAATGCCTTCATGCATTCCTTTTTTATATTTAGCATGCAGGAACAATTATATAGCTCTAGCTTTTCTAGTTAATTTAATAATGGATAGCCTGTGCACATTTCCTTCTTGCTGACATGTCTGCATCTGAAAAACCAGTCTATTTTACTTGTTTAAACCAGTCTATTTTTACTTGGTTTTGGTTCTTGCCTCACTGAGACTAACGGCAGGTTTCTATCCCACTGTCAAATTCCTGACCATTTGCCAGTGACCATTGCTTGTCACAACACTGATAGATGTTGGAGCTCAAGCCCTGAGCAAAGAACCCTTGTACCTTATCCAGAATTCCCAAAGCTTGTTGTGGTGTAAGTTATTTATCATTTCCCGGTTAACTTGAGTGATGTGCTTGAACAGTTTTACACAATTTAGTGTTCTTGGACATTTGCTTTTGCAGATATCCCCCTTTCCCTGAGATCATCGCTTTTGGCGGAGATCGAAGGAAGCAGGGAATTGCATGTCATCATCCAAAGCTGCTTGTTTTCCAAAGAGAGGATTCGATTCGTATCATCATTACTTCTGCCAATTTGGTTTCCAAACAGGTGATTTCTAGGTTAACATATTGTGATTTAACATTTGTCACGGGCTCTTTTTCCTTTGAAATTCTCAAATGAATTATTTTGCCATTTTTAGGGTTATGTGGTGGTTGTTCTCACTTTCTCTTGTTTGGAAAATTTTTATGAGGGTACAGCTAACTCATATGCAATTTATTTCATGGTGGGAACAATGCAATAAGAACAAGTTGTCCTTATGTTTGTTTTTTCTTTTTTCCTGGCAAGCAGTGGAAGATGCTCTCCTTCTGAATGTATTTGAAGCTAGTGACATGTCCATGATGGGAAAATTATTCTAAGATATTCCACTTGATGGCAGTATGACGTAGTCATGAAGTTGGAGGTTTTGTGATGGAACTGCTCATTTTAATTAGGGTTCTTCCTATAACATTCCCTTTCCCCCCCCCGAGATTGCACTGTTTGTAGCATCCATGTTTAAAGGATGAGATCTGTATTTGGTTCTTTATCGTCAACAGATGTCGCCCCGTTTGCGGAAATGCATCTCTATGTACCCCTGAGTATAGTAGTTTTGGCTAAATGATCCATACAGTACCAATGTTGGGCCATTTATAAATTTACCCAGTGGATATATCCCCCTCTATGGAGAAATATATTTTGACGCACAATTGAAGTAGTTGGTCCAATTGATACATCAACCCTTAGGTTATAAATTTTAGCAGTGAAAAACCATACAAATTCAAAATGCAGTTCAAGTTACTGTTTTTGATCCAAAAGACTAAATGATCAGAAGTAGCTGGCACCATTAGATTTAACTGTTTGTCTCATAGACTATAATTGATTGTTCAAGTGGTAGGTTAGATCTGCAAACAGAGAACATTCTTTTGTTCTTCTAATCCTCGAGTACTGACAAAACCGGCCTGTCAATTTATGGACAGTTGATTCCTTAGTTTTTGTAATCTCTTCGTACCAACAATTTGTGCCATGTTCTTGTACTTCTTGGCCTGGTAATTCACAACAAAACCGTGTGCACAATCCTTACACTACTCTTTATGGCCACTAGAAACATTTCTTCTGGCATAATCGCTTGATAAATCTTGCAGCTTTTTCTTCTATGATGCTGCCTGGCTATCTGGAAAAAGCTCATAAAAGAAGTCTGCTTAAGCTTTTCATTTTACCCGCTACCCGTTCTCGGTAATAGACTTTCTTCTCCCGTCAACTTCTAATAAAATCTGTAGAATACTTGGCATGGCACTTCTGTCAGTGGTATGGTAAAAGATAATATTGGAAATAAGTGGGAGCTGATTCTCCTCTGAAAGTGCCTGAGACTTTTTGGGAAAGGCAAGTGTTGGTTATTGGACTTCAGAGATGACCTTCCATTGGTTGGATCAATTTGGCTACAATGATATGGAAAGAGAGATGCCAAAAGTTATTTAATAACTATGGTTTATGAAAGCTGTTAGGCATATCTTATCTTTCATGTACTTCTTGCTTTGTTCATTCTCGACTACCTCTTTTTGTCCCCTCCTGTTATTAGTCTATGCTGTGTTAGAACAAACTTTTGATGTTGCATTATTCACATGCTTTTGACTTCTGCAGTGGACTGGCATTACCAATACTGTGTGGTGGCAAGATTTTCCTCGAAGAAGTGCTCCTGATTTCTCATCTTTGTTCACTCAAATTTCTGATGATGAAATGACACAAGGTGTAAAATCTGATTTTGCTGCTCAACTAGCAGGGTTTATGGCATCGCTTGTGATTGATGCACCTTCTCAGGCTCATTGGGTTGTTGAGTTGACAAAATATGACTTTAACAAGGCTATGGGATATCTAATTGCATCTGTGCCTGGAATCCATTCTTATACGCCACAGGAGACTTTGGATCCGACTGATTTTTTGTCTGTAAGTGTTCTTTTTTATTGAGTAGTTCTGTCACTTGGGAATGGATACATCATCAAATGGTGCGGTAGGAGTTATTACGATAGCTCAGTTGGAGTAGAGGAATCATATCTAATTGAGTCTGACAGTCCCTTGTCTCACCGTCTATGAAATTGCAACTATTATAGGGATGGTACAGGTACAAGAAAACACATGGAGAAAACAGTGATGGAAGGGGTTGGATTAGCTGTTGAATTGTGATAGGCTTGGAAACACTCTCTTTTTGAGGCCATTCACTTTTATTTTGGTAATCTGTTCTTTTGCAATGGATTTTCTATAAAATCACAGATAAACTACAATATCAGCTCCAGTTGATCAAATGATTAAATATGATTTGTTCTGTCAGAGATTTTGTTTTTTCAAAATCCATAAGCCTAAATTAGATCCAAAACATATACTGGTCATTTGAAGAAGCTAGCAAATGAGAGTTAGTTGGTATCTTTGAATTGCATGAGGATGTGAAAGGGGCAGTGAAGGGGTCGATCTGCTAGGGAATTTCAATGGTCTGGTACACGCGTTTACCAAGACTGGATTGATGAATCTGGATCACAGATTGGAAGGGAATCTAGCAATCCTGGGTACGTGTAGCCAGAGACCAGCTCTGCTCAATTGTCATGAGATGAAAGAAGATACACTGTTTTTGGAAGCTTGATCTTTCTTTTCAGCATAAAATGGATCACTCGAGAAATTCTGGAGAGTCCATGATCACAATGTCTCTCTAGGAGTTTTATGGATAAATTATAATTACTGATAACTAAAAGAGGGCTTGTGAAGTTTGTCAAAGATGCTAGAGAGTCTTGCCAAAAGGTTGCTCCACTTACATAGGGTACGTTCTTTTGTGCCTCATTGGTCTTCTGCTTCAAGCTTGCTGCATAATCTGACATATTCGTAGTTTTGTTGGAATTGTGACATTGATGCTATGTAACTGGAGCTATCACGTGGGTAGGTCATCAAAAAGAGGTTTTTGGTTATTTAAATATTTCTCTTTGGTCTTTCTCAGTTTTTAAGCTTCATCCCTCTCAGGAATGTATCACTCAAGAGAGCTTTCATCATGGACAGCTGCTGTTATTTATTTGATGTCTCCAGACTTCCTACGAGGAAAATTGTTTTCTAACAGGATTATTTAAAGATGTTTTTTTTTGCTTTGAGATTTTCAAATAGATTTACTACAGAGGAAGATTTTTTTCTGTTATATTTAGATCATTTGTAATGGGTAGAAAGGTGCTTAGGTGCTTTAAGGAAGGGTCATTTTGGGTTACTTCTACTTAACTTTTGACTTTCTCTAAATCTAGTGACTCTCGCACTTTGACTTTATATAACTTGAAACACCTGAAACCTTTCGAAATATTTAAATATTAACATGTAGAATCAGATACAATATGTTCATAATTTCTGGGAATTTGAAATATTTTTCTTTTTGATTAAAAACTTTTTGAAGGAAGCCATAAGTTGAAGTAACAAGTGGTTTTTAGGGCTTCCAAAATTTATTCTATATTATAGCCATAGTGTTGGGCAATGTTGTGGGCAGAGTGTTCATGATCTTCAGTACAAGATAGATGAGTCAGTTCATAGTGGGATAATGGATAAACATAGTACTATGCTACTGATTCCTTTTTACCTCAAGTTTGGTCTTTTTACTTTTTAAAGAGTTCTTGGGACGTGACTCCATGATTTCATTCTTTATCAGGACAATCAGAGTGCGTCGTGTTTTGTGTCTCTGAAGCACATCGCCATGGTTAAGGCATCCATTGCTGGCGTAAGTCACCTTTTGCATGCGGTAGCAGACTCAGATGGTACAACTCTGAGAAAATTAGCTTCTTTCCTCTCAGAATCTCATGTTAATGCATCTGGGATGCTGGAAACAACTCTGAGAAGAGAAACAAATATACCTGCCGATTACAATGCTGTGAGCATTCTTGTTCGAAATCCCAATAACTTCTTTAAGGGAGGTAAAATCCGATTCTTGTGTTCACAAATAAGTAATCTTTTAGTTTTATTCCTGCTGTTCAACAATTATATGTGGAGTTGATTAGTGGCCTTTGTGGCAAGCCGTTGAAATCGAACTCGATTGGCCTTACAAATATCTACAAAATGAATGACATAATTTACTTACATGACCACTTTGAAGGATTAATCAATCAATCAATTTATAAAAAAAAAATGTAAATTAGTCTATTTTTAAACTTAAAATCAATAATTTAAATTATTTGAATTAATTATTTAACTAATTCCACCAACTTCAGTATGCACTTCATTAATTATTTATGTAACACATCTCATTTTCAAAGTCAGTGATTAGTGGATTTGGGCAGTAAGTCTTTTCTTGGAATCCCTTTCAACTCAACATACACATATCCTTGTGCGCCGATGGAATGTGATCTCATAGGTAACTTCTATGAGGGTGGACCCCCAGCATCTGTAGCGAGGACTTTTTTATGTACAAACTAAAGAGAATTTCGAGATGGAAACAAATACAACCAATAAAAGCACAGATTCAGTGACATTTGTGAGGCAGGAACATAATATTTTTTACTCTGGTAAAGGCTTCTCTCTTTGGGGTGCATTATGACTTCATACTTTGCTTTACTGGCTTGCTCTTGTATGAGCTGAAACAATAGAAGCACAATGATCTCTTGCCTTTTGGAAATACCTCATAATTTTATCACTGGAATTGAATGTAGGATATTTGTCAAGTGTCCTCTTATCTGTCTTGCACGTTTGTGGGGACTTTATTTAATTTAAACGGTTAGGTCCTCTTCTTCTCTGGAAGCTGTCCAATGGAAATGTTTAATTGGACTTTCAATGAAGAAGAAAATGCTTCTCTGGGCAGTCATGGCAGAGCTTCGAGGTTAAGGGAATCTGCTGGAGCTGTAGCCATACCATCTTAATCGGATATAGTTGACAACTTGATGTGAGATAGAAGGTGGCTTAGAGTTAATGACTTAATTAATTTCAACATGGCTCTAATAGGAATGTGACTATCAAGTTTATGGGATAGAGAAATCATTTTGGAGTTTGGTTATGTGCTCTTGGCTACAATAGTTTGTGTGCATGATGCGGGCCAGTTGGCCTTGGTCATGGGACTTTGTGGTGCCTGTCGAGCTAATTTACCAGGCCAACCCCCCTCTTTTGAGGATCATTCCCATGGCATGTGTTGTAGAGTAGCTCATTGTGACCAATCGTACCACATCTCCCTTTTACTCGGGCATATTGTGTCTCAGTGGGGCATGTGTCTCGATTCAATACAACAACTGATTTCGGCTTGCCGTGGCCATCATCAGGAGAGCAAACCAGCTTCCGACCAGTTTGTATTTAGGTGACCAAGCTGCCTTCGGACATCTTCTACATGAAGTTCCTTCCTTTAGTTCATTTCTAGCACAAACTCGTTGACACTACTGCCATGATCCAGTGGTATTGTTCATATCGCATGCCTCATGTTTCTTCTGGTATTATGGAGCTCACTTCCATCCCCTCATAAAATGGGATAAAGCTGGGCCACATTTTCCCCGACTTGATTTCCGTAAACCCCTCGCTGCAGCCTATTCTTTGGCTTCCTTGCAATTCCCTAACCATTACTACCTTTCCTAGGTCTTACATGAGTGCCCAATGCTCACCCAACAGAAAGTGTTGGTGTCACTCCTCGCGTACCACACCATCACTGCCTCTCCAAAGGCTTTATGTGAATGGCCTACACTCACCCAACAGGATCACATGTTCCATCTCTTCTTTAGGTCATGCTCAAATCATGGTGACAGATGGCATCTGCCCATAAAATTTGGAACCTTGCTCTGATATTTGTCATGGCACCGGCCAATTGCCCTCGATCATGGGACTCTGTGGCGCCTGGCAAGCCAATTCACCAGGTCAGCCCTCCATTCTAGGTTCATTCTTGTGGCTTCTATTGCAGAATGCCTCATTGCGACCGACCGTACAATGTCGCCTTCTTACTTGGGCATCTTGTATCCTGAGTAAGGCCCGTGTCTCGATTTAACACAACAATTGGTTTCATGATCTGGCTGCATTGTTCATATCGGATCCCTCATGCTTCTTCTGTTCTTACGGAGTAACTTCAATGCCTTCTTGGAATGGGGAAAAGTTGGATTGTGACAATATGGTTCAGGAAATCAAGGTTTTTGAGGATCGATCTGCATGATATCTTCGAGCAAACCAATCTTTTGTGTTTTAGTTCGAGCTTTTTGGAGAACGGCATATCCCACCATTGTACAATTTGAATGTTTGCTGCTTTGATTAAGGCTTAGGTATAGCCCAGACTCCTAGAGTACTACTTCGATAAATGCTTAGAGCTAGGTGTAGCTAACTAAGTCATTAGGGGAATTCACTGTCTCTATAGCACCATTTGGAGCACTAAAAATAAGATTTCGACCGTTGTAGATATGCTTTGTCCTCATGTATTGTTTTCTAACTGCCAATACCATTATATGTGCTCTTTTTCATTTTTTTTCCTAACTGCCAATCAACAGTGGCTGATAAGTGTATAGAGTTCTGCAGAAAGATTGTTGATTCAATCTCTCTTGCTTGTTCTTATATTGTGGAGGGAAAGGAATTTCAGAGTTTTCCCAGGCAGCACTTATAAACATTTGCTTTCTATTTATCATGCACTTGATTCCCTAGCTTAAGACAAGTTCCTGTTTTTGATTTTAAGATGAACTGATATTAGCATTCTCCATTCAGGAGATGGCCCTAAGCGTATGCGTTCTGAATTTTCTCCTGTACATTCTGTCTTTTCCTTTTGTTATTTCACCCTTACTTTTGAGATACTCAAGTAATTTTCTTTGGCATTTCTTCACTAGATTGCATCCGCATAGGATTTCTTCCTAGAAACTTTGCAAAGTGGGTATCCCCCTTATGGGACGAAGGTTTTTTCAGCTTTTCTGGTTACATTTGTCCAAAAGAGGTGCTTGCTGCTGCTCTTGGAGGAAATAACAAGAAAGTATCACTGACACTAAATGTATTTCAGGCATGTAATTGCTGTCTACTTCCTGATATAAACTAGTCATCAATATACGTAGCTATTAATTTCTTGCCTATTACATATTCTAAATGGTTCATCTGAAAACCTATCTTTGATCTTTCTAGGGGACTTCTTTTTCCGAATTGCCAAAGTTGATGCAGCATCATCATGTAAATGCCTTGTGCTATTTCATTGCTTCTATTGAAAGATGTAGAGGACTTTATAGACTGCGTGAGGTAAGATGCAGGAGACCGATTGTCATTTTCAAGCAGCATGTTCTGGTACCTCCGAAGTTTTACGTGCATATTTTTTTTTAAGAGGTATTATAGATGCATATTTTTATGCTCTATGGTCTCATGAGAGTCACCACCTTTATCGTATTTACTCGTGGAAACTTGAGTGTTTAATTTCAATAAACACTCCTTCCCCCTTGTCATCATTCCTCTTGAAATAAAGAAAGGCGTTCCAGTGTGAATTATTTTTAAACTTTGAATGAAGACATTTAACTTTACCTAGGCATCCCATACCCACCTCTATTGAATTTGTTAGAAATTAATGAGCTTTTTTATAATTAGCTCACTGGAAGTTTTTTCTATGTTAAGAGCCCCTTACCTTTCATTTGATTCCTTGAAAAAATAGTGATATTGGCACCATGAGATGCTCGGCATATAGATGTTATGTAGTTAGCCTAGGGTTTTTAAACTTTGATCTGCATAGTGGTCTATTTAACACCCTATTTGGGCATCTGCGACACCTTACAGGTTTTACTTTTGGTCGACCTGATAACAAGTTGCTTTTATGTTCTTAGCTTACAATCGGGATAAATAGGTCAACTGGGCAAATAGAGGAGAAAAAGGAAAATAGTTGCTTTATTTAACACATTGATTGCGTTATAACTGGCTTTCTCGCGTAGAATCCATTGCCGAGAAAGCCAATTACCATGTGTTGGCTCAAAGTTTTGCACTTTTGGTGTAGTGAAAAATTGCATATGGATGTAAATCCCTTGGTTGATATGGTAAATGCTTTGTCATGTGATTGATCTCCCTTTTGGTTTTATGAGCTCTTTTTGTCTACGGTTTTGCACCCTGTATTGCCCATAGTTGATCTTTCCACCTATCGGAAAAAAATAAGTATGATTGAATGGGCTATTGAGGAATGTGCAAAGGGTTTCCCTCTTACCAAAGGCACTTTTAGCCCAAGTGCCAAAATAGGTCAGCAGCAGAAGACCCCCCTTTCAATTCACCTGTCTTTTTTCCCTTTCTTGCTCAGATTGCACTCCAACTTCACCTCAAGTGATTTCCCAACAAAATAGTCCAAAGGTTCATTGTGTTTAGAGTTTGACAAAATAGCGAACTTAGCTATAAAGGTAAAACTCCATCTTAAATTAATGCTGGAGAATCTTTTACATCACAATCTAATTAGCGCATAGAAGAAAATTTTTAGAGAATTTGAATAAATGTTTAGGACATGATTACACCAATTGGATTGTTCAGGATGATGGCACTTCATATGGGAGGTTTCAAATCCATGGTGTGATTCTCCCTTTATTGGACTAGAGCAACTAGATTGGCTTATGCTTAGGAAGTTTTTCAAGAAAGTGCTTTATGGCTAAAGATTTAACCAATTAAGTGATTATAATTTCTGTGTTATAGTGTATGTGCAATTCGATAAGAAGTTCATCTCTGCGAGCCTACGTGACACCTCACTTCCATTGCAATAATTCACAATGGATATGACCTGTGACTTTGATCTAAATTCTTAGTTTGGAGGAATAGGAACAGGACCCCTTTAAGGAATACCGTTCTTGGGTTGTTTCATAAAAAAAATAGTTTAGTATAGTTGAGTGCTGCACATAGGTGGGTGTGTGCGTGCTTGTGTGCGTGCATTAGTGCTCTAGCATGAATTTTTTTTTTTTGGGTTGCTTTTTTAGCTTACGTAAAAATGTTTCACTTGGGTCCTTTCCATAAATCTGGTGCAATCCCTTTGTGCCCTCTCACTTGAAACTATTGAATTTACTTATGGGCACACCAGCATGCATGTATATAGACTTCCATGATTGAGATTTGTGGGACCACTGCTAAATTTCTTAAAGCTCGAACTATTAATTAAAGGTATGGTGTTATATTTAATTGCCTTAACACTCCCCTTTAATCATAGGCTGGGATTTGGCCTGAGACCATATATAAGTGGAGAGGCAAAGAGAGGGTTAGATAGTTTTGAAACTTAGATACACTTTCTTGGATACCATGTGACATTTGTGAGACTACTGCTAGTTGTTCGAAAAGCTTGAGCTATTAGATGATAGTGTGGTCTTATATTTTAAATGTTGTAACAAAGACAATTGGAGCTTTCATGTTAGTGGATTCTACATTTTGCTTCCACCTCGTGGAGGAAATATGACTGAAGCATACTGGTACTCTAGAATATTTTGCTCAAACCACATCTAACTAATTTTGTTGTTTAATCAACTGAGTTATTTTTCTCTCTTCTGTGAATTTCTGGATGCCTTAAACAAACTTGATGATTGTTCTATTGTGATCTTGATATGGAAATCTGCAAATCTAGAGGTTCATCTCAGACAATTGAACTCTCATGGATGTTTAGGCTTGCTAGGTATACATGCTATAGTCCTTTATTCCCTCATGGAATTTTCTTTGTGATTAATGCAATTTTATGAAGTTGGCACTTCATCATTTAATTTTAACTATAAGGCTTTTGGTAATGATGAAAAAAGTATGGTCCTACAAACCTTGTTATTTTGCCCTCAAGGCTTGAGAATGTGAAGTTTCTGTTACCAGTTCTGGAAGTGGCTTGTCATTATTTGCTTGAATTACACATTTGTGATTTAAATGTTTGTATTGCAATATATTTTATGAAGTTTGAGTTGTTTGCACCACCATCATGTGGCATATCTGTGTTCCATGTGTATATTTTGCAATAGGTTATTTAAGGCAATTTCCGAGACAGTTACTTGAAGCTTCTAGAGAGGTTGTACTGCCGATTACGGGATTACTAGCTATTTGATTGTTGTTCTTTTAGGAAAGTTTTGTATTTATCAAGGCTGGCACAAAATCAAAGGCAATAATGGGAATATTTATGAATATTAGGCGTGTTAGATTTGGTAAAGGAGGTAAAGTAAAGCTGGTCAGTTGAACAAGTTAGGGTATTACGCCACTGCTCCTTCAAGAGAGCATTTTTGTCTGTGAATGTTGTGTCCGAAATGTCTTATGATTATCTTTTGCTTTCTATAAGGTCTTAGATCGATACAGGTGGCCTGAATCACGAGAAAGCGACTTTGTATACGGTGAGTTCATTTTGCATTACTTTAATATGGAATTATGTACTTCTGACGTCTAATATTTGGTCAATGGTTGTCCATATTAATACTACTAATTGCAATAAATTTCCTCTTTTTTAGGTTCATCCTCCATCGGTTCAATCAATGCACAATTCTTGGCTGCTTTTTCAGCTGCTGCTGGAAAGAGATCTTTGCAATCGTCTGATTCTGAGGAGTCAGATCCAGAGGTAGGCAGTTATGCCCTTATTATTTGGTGAAAACTCACGGTCCAATTGATAGTCGTTCATAACTGTGATGTGCTTGATTGTCTTGAAGCAGTGGGGATTTTGGACTGCTAGTCAGGAATTGAAGAATCCATCAATTAGAATTGTTTTCCCCACTATTGAGAGGGCAAAGACAGCTATTAAGGGAATTTCAGCTTCAAAGCAGATTCTTTGCTTCTCAGAGGTATGCTGGCCTCTTGATCACCGGGTGGGCTAAAAGCTTTACCGTACTTCAACACCCTTTTGGTGTCAGAAGGTCTTGTGTAGTACCTCCAGATATGTTTAGAAAGGATAGAAGCATAAACAGAGGGAATGTAACTTAAGCAGGGAATATAATACGAAACTGAGCCCAAAAACTAACTAATGAACACAGAACTTTTTTATGTTTATTATATCTTCCAAGTGGTAGTTGATCCTTTTGATTGCTTCCATTAGCTTTTGATAACGAGGTATATCCTTAAAGATAGTTTTTATGTTTCTAGTTCATTCATTATGCTGGTGAAAGCAAGTAATTAGTGAATCAACCCCAGGAATATATGCGAAGTATTTATTTCATATGATGAAAGAGCTTACGAAGGTCACTGTACCTGATTTCTGAGCTAAGGAATGGATTATGTACTTAAAAAAAGATTGTGGATTGACAAGATTATCAACTATATAAGCAATGGCAAGGAAGAATTAATTAAAAGAAATGCTAGAGCACAACAATCGTAGTTGATGCTATATCTTGTGTGCTAAATGAAAATATCATCCTCAACTGCAAAGCCTTTTTGGATTGAGTGGGTTTGGCTCCATGCATCTCATTATTTTTTTGACCACTTTCAATACCATCTACAGTAAGGTCTAAACATTGAAGATCTTTCATCACATATTTGTTCTCCTTTGATCTACACAGTATCATATGGTTAAACCTTGGAAGCAGCATTTGAGGTTATCATTCTTCTAAAAAAATATGTTCTTATTATTACTTTACTCTCTGCACTCTAATCTTGGCTGCTCATAAGTTCTTTTGAATCATTCTCTGCTGTTCTGTGCTCTTTTTAGCATGGGATCTTACTTGGTCGCCCCCAAATTTATTGGCATTACTTTTCTGGAATGAAATTTGCAAGTTTAGAGATCTCTGAACCCTTTGTTGTCCAAGCATGAGCTTATCATGCCAGTGAAGTCCAATTCCTGTACATTCAGATGGCCGATCATAAATCTCTGTCTGGGTACAGCAAGGATTGTACTTTTTGTTGTGTTGCTTTTGCTGTTGTTAAATGCTAAATAATGGGGCTTATCACTGATAGGCTGTTTGGTTATATTGAGTACCTTAAGCAAATATTCATTGTTTCCCATACAGAAAACATGGCAAAGGTTGAAGACTGCAGACATACTCTATGATGCAATTCCTTATCCTTCCTATAGGATTGGCCACCCAATTCATGCAAAGGTCCATTCCTATCTTCTTCGACAGTGAAACTAAACTGTTGTTTAGATCCATTGATTAGCATGCACACATGAATGATAAGTCATACCCTTTTGCAAAATGTGTTTAAGATTGTATCATAATCTGCTAATGAAAACAGAAAGTGATCACGTTTCTCTTTTAATTTTAGGTACGTTAAAGTTATGTTGGTTAATGAAATACATTTTAAATACATTTTAATGATCTCTTATTCAAGACTGAACATCTCAAACAGCATACAGATTCACTCTAATCAATTTAATACCATTGCATCCAGCTCAGTGTTTGGGCGCCAGAATATTGATGAACGGTGCAAAACCCATGAACTTTACATCTTGACTTGCAATGAAAGTGAGGCACTGAACCATAAATAGCTACTAGTGCATCTAGCTTATTCTTGGAGTATTTCAATGTGGGTCTGTTAACGAGTGCCCATAATATATTTATTCAGTAAACTTAAAATAAAATTTGTAAAATTTCCTTACTGATCTCTTAATAATTACCCTTGGGCACTTTTTAACAAAATCCTTTTAAATAAAGTGGGATTCTGCTCAGAGAGCATTGTATTTGGCCTAAGGTCTGTGGCCATAGCATATTTTCAAGGATCTTATATTATTTGATTTTTTTTTCAGGTGGCAGTGAGGCGCTTTAAGTCCAGGGCAAGTGCACGTTCTTTTGGTTGGGTCTATTGTGGGTCACATAATTTCAGTGCAGCTGCTTGGGGGAGGTTGATTTCCAGTCAGTCTAGTGGAAAGGTTGACACCCCGGGTCGAAACAACTTCAATTTGAAGAAGCTTCACATTTGCAACTATGAACTTGGGATACTATTTGTTGTTCCCCCGACAGAGACACTGGCTATAATGAACGGCAGCCACATAGACTTGGACAATATTGTTTTGCCGTTTGTTATGCCTGCTCCTAAATATAGGCCTTGTGACAGGCCGGCAACAGCAAAGGCTATGTGGGAGGCGGGGGTCGAAATCAGTGGATTGGGGACGGAACTTTCAGAAGTACCATCTGTTGACGAAATGGTGGAAGAGAACCTCGATGGAGAGCAATTAATTGAGGTTAATGACCAAATCGCTGCAGAAGAGGAGGATGCATTTGCTAATCAGCTCTGGAGCCAGGTTGATGAATCCCAGAGCTGCTAGTGCTGTCCATCTTCCAGCAGAAGATGCGAGTTTCATTCTGTGAACTTTTCTGCAAAAGATGCAATTTTCCAACGAACTAAAATCTAATTTGAATGTTGCACTTCATCATCAATAATTCGGCTTCATCTGTACACAGTTCATTATTGAAATGATTGACTTAATAAAATGAAGTCCTGTACAATTTCTGAAAGATTCTCTTTACTGCTCGTAAGTCTTAATGGCTAGTCTACATGGAAGAGTACTTATACCCCATCTGTTATGCTCTCCCAAAGGACAATGATCGAGTTATAGTTTCCACGACCGACTAGTCTACCCCAAAAAGATAAAAACCTTTTTTTTTGTAATGTTCCACAACCATCCAACATTCCTCTTTCTGAAAATTTCTGCTGAGTCTCTTTGATTTCTAGTTATTATCAACAATTGTTCCTCTCTTATTGCGGGAGTTATCTTCCACATCCTTGAAGGTCAAAACCTTGTCTTGAATCACCTTGGCGAGATTTCCATAATCACGAGTAAAAATGATGTGGTTCACTCCGACCATATCAAGTGACAAAGAGCAGAGAAGGAGAAACCGAATGATGCAATGATGTAATTGCTGTCCACCGAATTTCCTGGGTAACCCAAAGGAGATGCTCCTGCCAAGTCCTATTCGCCAAGAGAGACACACTTAGCAGCCCAATAACTAGCAAGGGATCCCGTGACTTTACACCCAAAGAACAGATGGTCCACCGAGTCTGGTCTACAGCGGCAAAAGGGACAGACTCCATCCACAATCCTACGATAGTTCAACAATAATACCTGTGTGGGCAGCCTATTGAGGGTAGCAAGCCACAACAGGAAGGAATGGCGAGGGGTAATGTGACGATCCCAAATGAACCGATGCCAATAAACCAATCTGCCCCTGTGTCTAATGTCGTTCCAAGTAGATGCAACCGAGAATATACCGGAGGGGTGACAAAGCCAAGTAAGACATCCCGCCTAGCCGGGGCAAGGATCGGAAGAAAATCTGGCCAGGTATGCAGGAGTTCCAAAACAGCATTGGGCATTAGTGCCCCTTCGCAGAAGTCCGAACCGTGCCGTCCGAGAAATACCGCACTGTAGATATCCCTATTCGAAAAGGATTGAACAAAGGACCGTTGGCGTGCCAAGGATCAAACCAAAAAGAGACAGCCGTTCCTTCACCAATACGCCACTGGGAGAGAGAAGGAACAAGGAACGAGATTAAGAATTTTCTTTCACGCCAAGAGCAAAAGGTCGGCTTGTTAACCACCCAAAAATTTTGTTCTTTAAGAAGGTGGAATGAATCCATTTGCACCAAAGCGACTCCTTATCCGAGAAAGGGTCCAAATATGCTTGAGCATTGCTGCTCGGTTACAGTCTAGAAGAAGGTGAATACCTAGCCCCCTTCCTCCTTAGAAAGACAAACAACCGACCAAAGGACCTTGGCTCCTTCCACACCTAGCCCAAGCCTTCCAAAGAAACTGCTGAAAAACCAACTCAATGTAGTTCAGGACAGACTTAGGAAGAATAAAAAACACTCGCCCAAAAATTGTTAATGGCCCGAAGGACAGAAGTGATAAGCTGAAGATGACCAGCAAAAGAAGGAACCGTTGAGACCAAGATGGGCTCTAGATGTGTTAGCATTCACCAAGCAATTGCAGTCAACTTTGCATAACCTTCTAGAAAAAATGGGGACACCCAGATAACGGAAAGGAAGCGTACCTCAACGAAACCAAGGGAGTTCAGCTGGTTCTTCCAAGGCATAGAACTCCTCGAATAAACATCTCGCTCTATGATCATTGGGATAAGACCCGACCAAGCAGAGAAACTTTGGTAAGCCCTCTCTCAACAAGTAACGACACCATATGGCATCCGAGAAGAGGAGAACGTCATCAGCAAAGAACAGGTGAGTCAACTGACACCATATTGGCTTTTGGGGCTGTTCCCTCTCGGTTTCTCGTATCTCAGTCTGTTGTTTGTTGTTTATTTGTTTGTGGTGTCTTTGTTGTTGCTTCGGTTTGCTTGTGTTTTCGGGGGTTTGTCCCCCTGTTTAGCCTAGTCGCATCCCTCCCGCAGCCCTGCCTCGTTTATATTTGTGTAGATTCTGATGCATGGTTATTTTTGTACGGGCATTGCACTCGGGTTTAGGTTGTTCGCGATTTGGATTAATCAATTCGATTACTTTACCAAAAAAAAAAAAATTGTCCTGTCTTAAACTCTCTTTTTATGATTAAATACAATTGATCATTTAACTAGGGCAGAGCAACTTGGACCACCCGAACCGGGACCGCTCGGACCGGACCGGACCGAACTGGACCGGTGGTCCAGTTTCTAGTTCTATAGAGTGTACGGAACGGTTCCCGGTTCCTAAATTGGGACGGTGATAGGGCGGTCCTGTTCCCGGTTCCCGGTTCCTAGGACGGACGGACCGACACCAGACGGACCGGTCCTGTTTTTTAATTTTTTCTTAATTTGGTCCATAAATCTCTTTTGGCTCGTTGGGCCTCTTAGTTTTTGCTACTAGGAAGTCATTTTATATAGACATTGAAGTCCTCTAACGTTATTGATTTCAACAATTAGAAAATAATTTGGTTAAACATTTTTTTTTTGTCTGGTCGGTTCATTTGTCGGTCCGGTCTGGTCCAGTCGGTTTACGAGATGGTCGGTCCGGTTCCCGTTCCGACAAATTGGGAACCGGGCCACCAGTCCGGTTCCTGGTTCTTGAGGGGAACCGGACCGGATCGGGAGATGATCACAATTACATTTAACTGGAATGCCATATATACAAAATTTTATGACAAAACCTTGCGTAAAGCTAGTTTAAACAGTCGGGATACAGGTTAAAAATTCATTCTGACGGTCAAACAAGATTTGCTCAAAAATCTTAAAAGGAATCCAGGAGCGGAGATATCTGAAATGTAGAGAACAGTGGAACCACTTTGTCCTGCGACTTTAGTTCTATACAGAGAGGTGGTGACAATCAATCAACAGGTAATATCCTGTTGAAAGCAAAATGCACGATAAGAGACAACACTCAACCATTTCAAGGACCTCTGACGCCAAATCTGACAATGCTGTAGTTTGAAGAGTACATAAAATTACTACCGGGTATGACATGCGGAAGCGACATCCAACAAAGAGTTACAAAGAACATCTTGCACGGTGTTTTCATCTCAACAATCGGCAAAGTTCTGGTGGGGACTACCGGCAAATTGCAGCGTGCAGTCTTTAGTCATTCTTGGCAGCGGTAATACAACTGGGAGTGGGACTATCCACAGCAGCTTGGGGATCATCCAAATCATACTGATCCACAAGTCTTTCAATAATTTAACCACATCCCGGCGAACCCCAATGTCAGAGACCAAACGACTGGCGCAATACATGCCATAACTCACAGTTGCCAGACCACTAAAACTGGTTGTCAAGAACCTAAGTGGAGAGGACATGACAGCACTTGTAGCAGCCAGAAAAGCTGCTGCTTGCCCACTTCGGCCTACGCTAATTGTGTCTCCACAAGCAGACCCGTTTTACAGTAGACAGCAAAGTCCTCACAGTTGTTCTTGAAAAGGTTGTAGCCTCCAAAGCCATTCTGGAGGAGGGAAAAGCCACGGTGAAGTACATCTTCAGGGGGGTCGGATGTGGCAATGGTGCAAGTCCCTCCTCGAGGTTAGCAAGGTAGAAAGCAGGGACACGCCGTATTCAAAGAGGTAGAGGTTTCCACCTGAAAGGAAGCAGTCGATGCACGAAGAGATGACGCCATCAAGTCTCGACTGATCTCCACATATCTGGCATTGTGTGCCGACTGGAGGAGAGGGAGAACAGCTGAAAATGATGCGGTCTAACACAGTCCCCGTGCCGATTTCATGTCCTCCCCCGCGAGTGAAGTGAATAACCTTCCCTTCTCCAACGTATATTCCTGTGGGGGAACTTAAAAAGAGACAATCTTTTCAGAATGCGAAAGCATCTAAGTCCATAGACGGCACGTGCTTGTAAAGAACATAATCCGGACAATCAAAGACGGAAAGAATTCGTTCTCCTTCAGTTGACAGAATAACTAACAACACAAAAATAGCAAAGGAACACAAAATAAGCAAAGACCGACAAAGGGGAGGCAGAGTTCCAAAGAGACAAATCTTTTCAGTATGCGAAAGCATCTAAGTCCATAGAACGTACGTGCTAGTAAAGAACATAATCCGGATGATCAAAAGCCGGGAAGAATTCAATCTCCTTCAGTTGACAGAACAACTAACAATAGAGAAATAGCAAAGGGAGCACAAACTAAGCAAAAACAAATTGGGAGGCAGAATTCCAAAAGGGTCGAGGCAATTAGATCTCTCTGCCACATTGAAGATGACAACTCATCATTAAAAACATCTCCTTTCACACAAGAATCAGCAACGTTGCCACAATCTGTATCAGCACAAGTTGTGACAAAAACAGGATAGAAAAATCCACCAACAGAAGGAAAAGGACCTCTCTCACAGACACAACACAAAGGCAAAATGGGAAGGACATTATCAATCATGCGAAGAACCAAGCAAATTATTCGCAACAAAAGGAGACGAATTGGGTCGAAACCATCATCATCCATCATCAGGTATAAGATTGAAGGAGGGAAAAAGCGAAAGAAAGGGAACGTGCCGTGGTGGGCGTAGAGGTAAGAGAGACGCCAGGAGTAGATGTGATCCCCAGGCTTGAGTTGGTCCCTCTCGATCCTGTTGGACAGCACTCCCATCTCTGCCTCTTCTCTTCTTCCTCTTCACCCTGGCTTTTTGATTGGATTGATGAAGATATGAACGTTTTGGTGGGAGACGCAATCAGTCAGATTGCTTCGCCTCTACGGCTACCCCCTCGCTCCCATTGTCCTTTGGAGAGCTTTTGGGAAACGTTTGTGGGAAAAAAAAATGGGGTTGTCCTTGTCCTGGTCTCCGTTGTGCCCTCTTTTCAGATTCGTCCCCAAAATACTTTCTTTTTACCAGGTTAATACGATGAAAATCTCCAAACTAATACAAATTTACAATAAATTAATTTTTTTACTATAAAAGCCCCAAACTAATATACTTATGATAAATTTACTTGAGATTAATTTTTCTGGCCACAAAAATCCCAAATTAGTACACCCGTGCAAATGCGCTCTTTTTAGTTTCCGTTAAATTTGGTTAATACTACCAAAAATGATTAATTAGTACAATCTGTCAATTGTCACGTGCTATCTGAATCAGCTTTGATGTAAATTTAATGAAGCTGGCAGATGATAGATTTGTTACAACTATATTAGTTTGTGATTTTCGATTTGGTTAATATTATTTTAAGGTAAATTTATGTCTGAAAAAAAAAGGGTAAATTCATCATATAGATATATCATCTTGGGATTTTTTTTATTACCTTTTTTATTTTAATTGGACCCTACCTTTTGGAATATACCATTTGATATTCACCTTAATTCTAGTGTCCCTTGTTGCGACCCGAAAAATTGATTTTTATCGGGTGAATAGATATTAGGTTAATTAGATTGACTAATCTAATACGGGCTCTCCCAAGCCTACGAATTGCAACTTTGATTTTTGTTCAAATGATTTTAGAATTTGGAGTCGCCACTAATCATTTTACGGTAGGCTGATCAGACACCTAAATAAAAGTATCGAGAGAAATACTTGTTCCTACGAACTAGAGATTATGAGTTCGGGGACTTGGTTACGCTAGATCACTCTAAGCCCCTTTCGGTACATTTTTATTTCATGAAAAATCATTTGAGGAGACTCGAAAGATTTGGGTCAAATTGACCAGAAGGTAAAATGATCATTTTTCAAGGATCGGGAAGTGGAAACATGTCAAACCAGTTAAAGGTGGTCATTCCTTATTCCCACAATTTCTGAGAATTTTTCTCTGAATTATTTTTCTGATTCTCTGGAGACAATTTGCCCATGAGGGGTAAAACTGTTCATTTCATGAAGAAATGGGAGTCAAAGTCATAAATATGGTTGGCCAGTCAAAATTGACCATTTTCCATTTTCTTCAATTTTTGAGAATTTTTTCGGAATTTTTGAGACAATTTACCCATAAGGGTCATTTCGAAAAGATCAGGAAGGGAAATCATCAAAAATATGATTGGTCAGTCGAAATGGCCCGTTCCTAGTTTTTGAGATTTTTCTGAATTTTTGAAATTTTTCAAGACAATTTACTACAGGGGGCAAAATCATCATTTTAAAAAGATCAAGAAGGAAAATCATCAAAAATAGGATTGGTCAGTCGAAATGGTCCGTTTCCTAATTTTTGAGATTTTTAAGAATTTTTTAGATTTTTCAGGATATCTGCCTTATAAGGGGAAAATCGTCATTTTGAAAAAATAGGAAGGGGAATCATCAAAAATTAGGATTGGCAATCGAAATGGCCGTTTCCTAATTTTTGAGGCTTTTGAGAATTTTTTTGATTTTTCTGTAATTTTTTTTAGAAATTTTTTTAATGATTTTATGATTTTTTTTTTTCCATTTTCATTTTTTGGTTTTTTTATGCATTTTATTCGAAATTTTTTATTTATTTATTGATTATTATTATTATTATTATTTTTTGTTTGGACCTAATTATGACCCTAAAATAACTATACCTTGAAAGATAGCTATCTCACATATCTTATAGTTTAATTTGACCTAAACTTAACCCATTAAAGATAGACTATTTCAGGCATAATTATTTGCCTAACGTGCATTCAAATATTGAAAAAAAAAAAGTAGCAATTCGATCAATTCATTCAAATATGGAAAGATAACCAATCAAATATACTAAGATAGCAATCCAATCGACTAGGCAACAAGATATTTCAAATCTTTCAGGGATAATAAATTTACCTAATCGAAAAAGGAAGAGCGGCTAGCGGCAAACCAATAGGAATCAACACGGATGCCGGAGATCATCGAAACTCTGAATTTCTCTTACTTTTCTCTCGTTTTTTTTTTTGTTGCTTCTTGATCACTGTGATCATTTGAATGCGAGTGCCCACCCCCAAAGCATGTGGAAGCACAAAGAAGGGTAGCAGCTGATATCTTCTCTTCGTCGCATCCTTTGAGGACAATCTCATACACTTTCTCGAGCTTCGCTCGATACTGGACTTGAAACCAAAGCACCTATCATTGCGGGAGTCGGGGGGACTCTCCATGAACGAAGACCAGCTTGGCAGTTGAGCAGGAATGCTATGAGGCATTTGGTTAAGGTGTCCATTGCACAGCCGGGCCAAAAATATGCTGACATATCTAAGATTTCTGGCAATACAAGCCTCAACTATCAGGTGACGCATGTTTCCAGTTCGCTTCGCTACAGAAAAGTTTATAACTCTGTGCCTCAAGTAGATCTTTCCTGTTGTTCAATTCCACGAGCCCAATGCATGTCTATGAGTTAAAGATCGCTCAACCACACCAAGATAGTGTATACCAGATTAAAGAGCATCTTCAAGCATTAGCCTCCCCCTTTTTCTGATGTCTATTTACACTAAAGCAGCAGTTTAAGGGCAAGTCTTTGACGTTTGTGCACTCAAAATATGCACTCCCCACATTAATCCCTGAAAGAAACAGTGTTGCCCTTGCAACATCCTGATTAGTCGCAGAAACTACAGAGTGAGGTGGAGTCAGCAGGCCTGATAATCACCCAATACCCTCAAGTTGATGATGCTTTTGTCGAATGTATCAAGTTATTCCTGCTCAACACGTACTTGTTAACACTTGATCGTCGTCAAGTTTGTGAAGTTGGAGTGTCCACTCCCGGGTTCGAGAACAACTTTCGGCTTTTGATCTTTTCGAGCTTTTCAATACCTTCCATCAGCAGTTTCTTGGGAGGAAGATGGATTTTCAGGCGAGAGTGACTTCGATGCCTTCTCAAGGTCGCATCTACCTTGCTCCAGCATGTGAGGATTCTTCTATGGGCAGGGCCAGTCGTCATACAGGCGAGGACCCAACAAGTTGAGTTGCCCGATGAGTTGGACCACCTTTCCACTTCGTGTAAACATCTTCTTCTTCTTCTTCACGAGACGGCTTCCCATGCTGGCTCGCGGAGAGCCAATACAGAGACCTCAACCTGAGCTCGCCAGAGATCATTGAGATTTAGGTCAATTATAATGAGTTCGATCATTTTGATGAGCGCACAATTTCTCTGCTACATGCAAGAACGTTCATTATAGGACCGCGTGAAGGATGCCCAAAGTGTGCCGCGCATGCGAAGATTTCTAGCAATGAAAATTGATAATCTGAGCTCCAAAAACTCTACATTAAATCACGTTGACAAACGACAACAGCCCCTTAAATCACTCGATAAAATCTAGCAAACTCTATCCTATAAGGGGATCAGATCATGAAGATATCCATTGGGCGAGCATACAATACACAAGACCTGGGACACCTACGCATGGTAGCATTGCTTGGGAACGGAGCAAGACAAAGAATGTTCGCCGTCCTTGAATTATCATAGCTAGTTTTTAAACTATTTGGCAATACAATAACCATATAGTACGAAAACACTTCTGTCATAGGAGGGTGGATTCCTAGCAGAATAAAATGATATCAAGCTCCAGTGTCATTGGCAAGAAAAAGGTGGAACCGTGGAAAAAAATCATAGCAGCTCAATGTCACGTCAACCAACAGCAGAACCACGCCGGATTCCGATGAGTTAATAAACACTTAAGGTATGCATTTAGCTCAGGTAAGAAGCGCCTATCCATAGGGTCGTGTTCTCGGAGCTGCATTGTACTCTAGCAAACTTCAACAGAAGAGGACTATTAGTTGGATCGATGACGATGTATAGCGTGACCTCACCGGCCGGTAGTCCACGGTGAGCGTGGACTCAAGACCAGCTCGAGAGGCACCAGACGAGCGGTCTTCGTCTTCCACATCTGAATTCGCTGCCGCACCCAATTCCAGCCCACGATCCAGCTTTCGATGACGCTGTGAGTATGGAGTCGTTGGAGGAGAGAAATGGACAAGGAACTGACAGCAGACGGAGCCTATCGGCGACGACGGGGTGACCGAGGAGGAGGCACAGTGGGCGGGCGGGGCGGTGAGGAGAGCAGTCGGAGCGCGAGTGCTTTGGGAATTGGTACGGAAGGGCGATGTCGCAGACCCGCTCGTGCCACCGTAATTGATGAAAAGCGGTGGACTCATCTCTCTAGTCGATGAAGATAGGGGGGGCCAATTACGGGAAGGAACTCCTCGCCAAAAAGAAAGGACGCCAAACCAAGTGCAGCAACGAGCTGCACACAAGCTATTACAATCTCAGGTACTCAATCAATCACACCATTCTTATAATGGCGGGCGCCAACCTTCATAAAAGGTGTAGTCATCAGTCATCACGGGACAGGGGCTCGACGTAGCAGCTGAGTAAGATTCCAGCCCATGTGGTCGTGGACAGCCAAGTCAATGTGTCTGGGAGGAGCTAAGAAAGAGCAGGAGATTCCACAAAGGTATAGGTGAGGATCCCCAGCAAAGTCTGAGTGAGATAGAGAAAAAGGCTTCTCAAAATTGTAGTGCTTTTGGCGGTATCCACAATATGGAGACTCTTTCTTGGGAATGTGACCTGCTTGCCTAATCCCGTTCCCCACATCCGCCAGGTCCCATACTATCCACAGCTGATCCCTCCACAAATCATCTGAGCCATGCTCGTCACTCTCTTTCCGGGTCCGGTCACTGGTCCCAGATGACACACCAAAACAAGCAGAAACCATGAGGCTTCTCAGACAGTGTCTCCCATGAGAGGTCCCAAAAATTAGCAGTATAAGGAGGAGATAATGTAAAACATGGCTGCAATATCCGAGCTATTCTGAATAAGAAAAACTTGTACGACCATCCAAGATCTCCTGTCATGTCCTTCTTAGTTCATCATAGGAAGACGCACCATGCCGACATGACTGTTGGAACCAAAAAAAAAAACCACATCCCGAGACCACCACTCACTGCAAAATGCTGAACACAGCAGACAGTGGTGCAGCAGAAACAACATGGGGCAATAGAGCCAATACTCACGACAAACCATATTACCTGAGAGAACTACTACCACGCGAGAGGGGAGCAACAGGCTCGGCTGAACAGAGGAGATGCTATTGAGAACCGTTAATGGTTCTCATCTCAGTTGGGCGATTTTCTACTCTCAGTGGGCTCTTTGTGTCTGAATATTCGATTTGGAATCCCGCCTCCGTTAGAATGAGCCACGCTTGGCTGCTGGTCTTGCGTCGGAAGTGGACGAGGCGAGCAGCGAAACATGTGTGCAAGGCCAGAGGAAGCTGGGTGGTCGCAAGCAGGAAAGTGGAGGTGTGAGGCGGCGAAATGAGATTGAGGAGACGGCCCGTGAGTGCGAGCGTTTGGGGCCCTAAGAGAGATCGGGCCTTAATTAGTCCTTTCCACATTCGAATGTACAAAAGAGTAGGAAACTAGTGCCACGATCTTTGTCGTCAGTCCAGATGCGCTGCCGTCCAAGCTCCATCCTCCAAGTACTGGCCACTTGAGCCTGCCCCGCCCCCATGGGCTAACAGGTGCTCGAGATCCACGATGATGTGTTTTTTTTTTTTTTGTGAGTAAGATGTAATGACCCATGATCATGGACGCTAAACATCCTACTGACAACCACCATATCTCATGGCTAATACTTGGACGGCCTAAGTTTGTCGCGG
>JAGVVM010006858.1:0-16634 GCA_019149425.1 Psidium friedrichsthalianum
GGTATCCCCCAAAAATCAAAGCAAAGAATTAAGCATTTTGATTAAACCCATCCCCTTGGTCGAAGTTATTCCTCTCTAGTCGCCTGTTTGTCGGAATTTTAATCTCAACGCAGTGCTAGGAACATTGTTCTAGCTGCTCAGCTCATAATTTGCCGTAACATGAAATATCTCCATTATCTCTGTTTATATGGAGGAGAAACAGCAAGACTATTTTGGACAATCCCCAATCAAGTTGGGATCAATTTTGCCATAACGAAAGGTTAGGATCCCCTTGTATGACTCTTTTCGTGTGGACTGAAAGAGACATTGTAAAGCTGTTGGCAAGTGTGCCTTGTGCACCTTCATTATCCTTTATGGAGAAAGATTGATACCAACGTGACATTTTTTCTTAGAGAAGGTGATGCATGGAACTGTACAATCTTTCAGTGGAGGACAGAGATTTTAATGCAGTGTCTAGAGATATTTCTTTGACATTGTTGTCTTGATGGAATTTCATTTTTCAATCTGTACTCTAGAGCCTGATAGGGCCAAGACTTATTTCCTCTAACTAACTGTGTGGTCCATGCAACCATAAATTTGTAATGATGTAGCGTCCATTCTTTTTGTGTTTTTGCCTGTTATCGTATGCTCTGGTAGATATTTTAGGTGTTGATTTGACCACCAGATTCTAACTTTAGAATGTTTCTTGTCGTTCTCTTGCATAGCGGATCTGTGACGCATTCGTTATGTGTAATTTTTGCTTGATTCTTGGCGGATGAAGAAATGGCAAGGATTTGCATGTGATGCGACCGGTCGCGACGACCGGCCGAGGCGACCGAAGGCCGGCCGTGGAGACCGGCCGAGGCGACCTGAGGTCGGCCGCGGCGACCGGCGGTTGACCCAAGATCATGTCCTGCGGCAGCAACCATTAGTGACGACCCGTCGCCGCCAACCGCCACCGCTCGTCGTGGCCAGAGAAAAATGAAAGAAAAAATAAAAGCAAAATAAAATAGGTTAAATGAGTTATATAATTTTTCTTAAAATATTAGTGTGATTTGGCAATATGGGTCAAAATGGGTCAGGTCGGGTATGGATTGGTTGCGGGTTGGGTCGGGTATGAGTCATTGAATATGGGTCAAAATGGGTTAGACGGTTCAATATGGGTCGGACCATATTCGACCCGACCCAAACCCGACCCGACCCGACCCACCCATTTGACACCTCTACATACCAGCTTCCTTTCATTCTTATGGACAGGCGAAAGTAGACCCGGCTTACCAGGCTTGCAAGAAGTTCCGTGCAATTATGTTACAGTGGCTCCTTCAAATCTTATGTGGCTTTAGAAAGCTGGTCAATTGAATTGATGAACTTGTACATATGCCTAACTTTTCTTCTCATTCAAGTGGGCTTTGACATTTTCAATTGGTACGCACGAGAGATCTCCTTGGACAACAAGCAAAATAAATGCTACTTTTTAGAGGATTAAATTCAACTCCGCCATGCCTTAAGGCGAAATTGACTTGTTATGTCTTCTGCGCTAACGAAATGTTTAATTGAAGAGAAGATGCGTTTGGCTTTCCTTCCTTTTCACCAGATTTTCAATTTATCAGTTCTTCCTCTTTGATGAGTTCATGTATATACCTTAAGATGAAACATGTTGTCGTTCCACCACCTTGGGATGTATGCATGCGTTCGAATCTCCTTCATCTTTTGTCTTCTCCATCCCATCACAACTTAATTCACAAGAATTGCTTGCTTTCCCACATTGAAGCAAGCAATAATTGTATTTTATGTACAAAAGACGAAGGTTAAATCACATTGCAACCAAAAGAAAGAAAAGGTCCATTCAACCGAAGTCGTCCCATTTTATCATTATAAAACGCAAAAAGCCCACGCTCTCACGCAACCTTTTTGCCTGTTATTTTTGTCTGAATGATGCTGTACAACGAACTTGCCTGGATGCCGCAGAAGAATGCCGGTTCAAGACTTTCCACCCACCATTATTATCCAAATAACTTACAATTGCAATCTGCACATTCTTCTAAAAGCTTGTTGTTGGTCGACCTTACCATTCACTGACTTGGCCATATCTTTCTCGCTAAGCTAACACAATGTGCAGAAGTCAGAGAGGACCCAATCATACATGCAATAAAAGAAACCTGTCATTCAAACCAACCAAGTGCAAAGGGACAAGGGGAATTGCACCACCTATCAATCAGAACTACCGGTTTCCATTGCATCGGATTCTAGTGGCCATGAAAAGCTTCTGAGATACTTCTGGATAAGCCAGTTCTCAGGATCTGTAGGTTCTGCTTTAGAGGCCTAGAGGGTGTATGCAGAAAGGGTCGTTTCGTAGAACATTCTTTTGAGCTGAATGTGCTGAGAGAGAGACTCAGTCTGAAACTTGTTGGGGTTCTCTCAAAATGGCTGTGTTGAGTGAGTCTCTGACGCTGATCCTGATACCTGCTGCTGCCTTGATTGGCATTGGCTTTGCTCTGCTTCAGTGGCTGGTGGTCTCCAAGGTGAAGGTCTCGGCTGATTATGGCAAGAAAGATGGGTACAAGGACAAGCTGATTGAGGATGAAGAGGAGGGTGCTGAGAACGCCGACGCCGTCATCAAGTGCTCCGAGATTCAGAATGCCATTTCTGTCGGTAATGAGCTCTCTCTCTCTCTCTCTCTCTCTCTCTCTCACACACACACACACACACACACACACACACACAAGAGAGCTTGGATTATTCATGAGATAGGAGACGTGTTTAGTTAAAGAAATGATCAGATTATGGTGCTTCTGACGTAATGGGTCTTTCCTGACTTGATTACATCATGTAAATTATTTCTGTCTTCTTGTTTTTATGGTCGTCAGCCATGCCCCTTGAGCTGTAGTGAGTTTTTTAACTCCTAAACTCATAAAATTAATGTGACATAACTATTCTCAGTTTTCTTTTTTCACTCCACAGGGGGATTGTTATCACTCAGCTTTTGAAAGATATAAGACGCAATTTCTTCGTTCTTGCGACTTCCCTTGCCCATTCATCTGATTTGTTCGTTTGACTGATGAGGTCACACTCTAGGAATCCACAATACAAATTATTCATTAGACACCTAGTGGCTTTACAGTAATCATTTGTGAAATCTGAACAATTGTAGCAGATCTAGTACTTGTTAAAAGTGCATCTGATGAATAGTTCAGCTTTCCCGAACAGGTGGGAGAAGTTGGGACAGAACGTCTGGTAGAGACTATGCCGTTGTTATAAAGAGCATATCGACATACTAATGTCTGCTTGATTAGCAAGGGTCACAAATCATTCATAAGAAGGACAAGAATAAAACAGAACAGAGCAATGTCTGAAATATGCAACTGAATCCTCTGATCTATCCTAAAAGTTGTACGAAATGAAAGTAGGAAAACGATGATGTCTCTTGACGTAAGTAAGATCAAGAAATGTGTTTTCTTGGGGTCATACAGATAGATCTATATGTGTATGTGAATTACTTCATAATTGCTAATTATATACAGGAGACTATACTGGTGTGAATTACTTCATAATTGCTAATTATATACAAGAGACTATACTGGTGGCATTGACTGTTTCACACCCTCCTCCGGGAGACTTGTTTGTGAAATACGAGACATTTCTCCAATTCATGCTATCTATCTTGAAAGCATTTCATGTGTCAACCATTAATTACTTTCTACTCTACATTCACGTCCTATGGATGCACCCGGTTAATTAGTATTTACTACTATGATATTTTGCTAACCTATAATTTCTGCTATTTGATCTGTTTCATACTATTCTAGGGGCAACTTCTTTCCTATTTACTCAGTACAAGTACCTCGCACCTTCATGGGCGCCTTTGCTGTCATCATTTTCCTCTTCCTTGGTTCGGTCAACGGGTTCAGTACCCAGAGTGAACCCTGCACTTACAATCCAGGAAACCTCTGCAAACCAGCTCTGGCCAATGCAATGTTCAGCACCATCGCCTTTTTGCTTGGCGCGCTCACCTCGGTGCTCTCAGGTTTTCTTGGCATGAAGATTGCAACCTATGCGAATGCGAGAACCACATTAGAAGCAAGGAAAGGTGTTGGAAAGGCATTCATTACAGCTTTCCGCTCTGGTGCTGTGATGGGATTTCTTCTTGCAGCAAATGGTCTTTTGGTTCTTTATGTTTCCATTAATCTGTTCAAGCTATACTATGGGGACGACTGGGAGGGGCTTTATGAATCGATTACGGGCTATGGTCTTGGGGTTCTTCAATGGCACTCTTTGGAAGAGTTGGTGGTGGCATATATACGAAAGCAGCTGATGTTGGTGCCGACCTTGTTGGGAAAGTTGAAAAGAACATCCCTGAAGATGATCCAAGAAACCCAGCTGTAAACCACTTTCTCTTGCTATTTAAGATACGATTTAATGCTGTGAACTGGTAAACAATATGTAGAACTGTTTTTTCTTGACATCTTCATGTTATTAAGCCACGACAGGAATGGAACCTTTGCAGGTCATTGCTGATAATGTGGGTGACAATGTGGGGGACATTGCCGGGATGGGTTCCGATCTATTTGGTTCTTATGCAGAATCATCTTGCGCTGCGCTTTTTGTTGCCTCGATTTCATCCTTTGGGATAACCCATGACTTCTCAGCCATGTCTTATCCTCTTACCATAAGCGCAATGGGCATTGTAATTTGCTTGATAACTACACTTTTTGCTACCGACCTCGGTGAGATTAGACATGTGAGCGAGATTGAGCCGACGCTAAAGCGCCAACTTTTGATCTCGACCATTTTGATGACTGCTGGTATTGCGGTGGTCAGCTTCTTTGCTTTACCATCTGAGTTTACTCTCTTCAACTTTGGTACTGAGATGGCCGTAAAGAACTGGTAAACCTCCTTCTACCTGAGATGCCATAACAAAAATTTTTATTCTTGTGCTTTCTTTTACGTCCATAGCGCTTACATGGTTATATGCTTGCAGGCACCTCTTCTTCTGCGTGTCCATTGGCCTGTGGGCCGGGCTAGTCATTGGATATACCACCGAGTATTACACAAGCAATGCTTACAGGCAAGTTTCCTTAAATTAATGCTAACCTGCTGGTTGCAAAAGCAATCTGATTCATCCAATACATGGTCTGTAAATTGAGCAATGTATTATAGTTTATCTATATTAACCGATTCCAAACTTGATGAAAGAAATGGTCCAAAAAGGTGCAACTGTTTACTTTCGAGGGAGACTCATTTGTCATGATCAGAGAAACTGTGAAGCTGCCTCAAATGCATTAATGTATTATGTTACCATATGCAGGGTCCATTGAATTTCTGAGAGCTTTTATTATATCCTACAAATTTCTTACAACCATATTGAAAGTACCAACAATTTTCATGAATGTTCGAGGCCGGAGTTTACTTCAATGCTAATTGGGTTAGTATCCTTTGTTTTATGCAGTCCGGTCCAGGATGTAGCTGATTCTTGCAGGACTGGTGCTGCAACTAACGTGATATTTGGCTTAGCTCTTGGATACAAATCTGTCATCATTCCCATATTTGCTATAGCCATCGCCATTTACATCAGTTTCAGTTTGGCTGCAATGTACGGAATTGCCGTTTCCGCATTGGGAATGCTCAGTACTATTGCCACCGGTCTTGCAATTGACGCCTATGGACCTATTAGCGACAATGCCGGTGGTATCGCGGAAATGGCTGGCATGAGCCACAAGATACGCGAGCGAACAGATGCTCTAGATGCTGCAGGAAACACCACAGCTGCAATTGGCAAGGTGAATATTCATCCAATTGTGTCATGAGCAAATTCTCTGGCACACAGCATGAATATTCTTCAGTTTCCAATGTTCACACTGCCCTGTTCTTTTTCCTGTCCTAAGAAAAGTTCTGACATTTATTGCCTTTATAAAATAGGGCTTTGCGATTGGATCAGCTGCTCTTGTCTCTCTTGCCTTGTTCGGTGCCTTTGTAAGCAGAGCAGGCATCAAGACCGTGGATGTGCTCACACCAAAGGTCTTCATAGGGCTCATTGTAGGCGCCATGCTTCCCTACTGGTTCTCTGCCATGACAATGAAGAGCGTTGGAAGTGCGGCTTTGAAAATGGTGGAAGAGGTCAGGCGCCAATTCAATACAATCCCAGGGCTCATGGAAGGAAGAGTGAAACCGGACTATGCCAACTGTGTCAAGATCTCTACTGTGTCAAGATCTCTACTGATGCTTCACTGAGAGAAATGATCCCTCCCGGCGCTTTGGTCATGCTCACCCCGCTTATCGCCGGAACCTTATTCGGCGTGCTACTCTCGCAGGAGTTCTCGCCGGTTCACTTGTTTCGGGTGTGCAGGTACATATCGGAAACTTTATATAGGACTTTGGTCCTCTTTAACGTGTATTTAGATACTTGAATTGTTGGGTTGCCAAAATCTAACTCTGCGATAGTTCTTGACATTATCTTTTTGAATTGGTTTTCTTCATAGATTGCTATTTCAGCTTCCAATACTGGTGGAGCATGGGACAATGCTAAGAAATACATAGAGGCAAGTTATTGACTACTTATAATTCAAGCTCTTTTGGCATAACATGTACATATAGAATACAACGATTATAATGGATTCCATTGAAATCGCGTATCTTTATGTGCTTCTGCTGAATTGTTGCAGGCCGGGGCATCCGAGCATGCGAAATCGCTTGGTCCTAAGGGATCCGACGCGCACAAAGCGGCCGTTATCGGCGACACGGTTGGCGACCCACTGAAGGACACATCGGGTCCTTCACTCAACATACTGATCAAGCTCATGGCAGTCGAGTCGCTGGTGTTCGCTCCGTTCTTTGCGGCCCATGGGGGCTTGCTGTTCAAGCTGCTGTGAGTGGCAGCATCACTTTTCTTGGCTGTTTCAGGTTCATATGTATTTTTGGATGGAGTATATAATGAGCTAAGCAGCCACCCTGTAACTAGAAGATTCATCTGTAATGGATGCACCTGATTTGTCATGAACTAGCAAATCCATCAACCTTATATATTTGAAAAAAAAAAAATAAGCAAGTCTATTTCATACATATCATATCTCTGTTGATGGAAGTTCAGTGCTTGCTTGTCCTTGAAAGTCTTTATGCCCTTGTTTTACTTGATTTTGTTAACTAGTTAGGCCATTTCAGTCCCCAACTCTGATTTACATAGTCTAATCAAGTACACTTACTTAGGCTCTATTTATTTCGCGAAAATGAATGATTTCAAATATATTTTCCTAAAAATAACGATAGAAAAAATGAATACAAGAACATATTTGCATCGTCCAAAAAAGTGCTTAGATATAATAGAAAATATTTTTAATTGATTAATTATTTTAAGTTAATAAGCAATCAATTTTAAGAAAATATTTTTCAAATTGTTTACTTTTCCTCCAAACAAACGGGGCCTTAAAAGAAGTGTAATCAATTTATTCTAAACTTAAGACGACAAATGCTTCTAATTTCTCATTTTTGTAGGGCGCGTATGGTAACATTTTTGTTCCATAAAAAATTTCTGAGTCGAAAAAAAGTTTCTGATTATGTTCTTAGAAATAATTTCTAAGTAGAAGAATGTGTTTGGTAACTGCACAAAATTTATATTTCCAAAATAGAAAAAGAATATAAATGAGTTTGGTACAAACCTAAAAATGTCATTAGAGGCGACGGGGACCGGCGAGCTAATGTGGCAGTGGCGGCGGCGGTGGCGACCTGCGAACAATGGGGGCGAGGGTGGTGGACTCGTGATTGTAAAGGCGAGCATAAAATAACATCGTGTCTCTTTTTGTTCTTGAGAACAAAGCAATTACTTTTCTTTTATTTCTTGTTTTCATTTCCGGGAACAAAAATTTGCTCGGGAACAAAAAATCAATTAACATACACAAACGAGTTTCTATTCTTTTTTTGATCCAAGGAATAAAATAACAGAAAATAGAGAATCAAAAAACGTTACCGAGGGATTGGATCCCGCTCAGAGGATCGAAATTTTCTTTGGCACTCTTAATTTCCCTGATTATAATAATTTACATGATCCGTGCCATTTTGTAACTTTTCTTTAGAGGACGCGATTCCCTTTTGTCGTCGGAAGTTTGTGGCCCCTGTGATCGTAATAATCTTTTCGAAAATAGCAGGCTGTCTAGATTTCAATTTAGTGCTAAAATTTATATTGGATCAATTTAGTTTTAAGATTGCACTTGTGCCATTTCAGCTCATTCGGCAATTTTAGCCAAAAATCAATTATGTAGATACCGACTATTCTACGTGATGCAACTGATGCTAATATGTATATTTTTCAATAATATTTTAAGTTTATAATTATTTGATTTTTTTTTTTTTGCTTTTCTGTTTCGTTCTTTACTCTCGTTGTTAATTGAGGGCCAGAGCTCCCTCACTTGATTTGGCATTACAACCTACCTAGACTTAATGAGGGCCCTAACTTCCTTGCCAGCCCTTGCCAAACAAAGTGAGAGCCCGCGAGCCCTCACTGAGTGGCTGGCGAAGGTGTTGCGAGCCTTGCCTAGAGCCATCGAGGGTTGTTGGCGGCCTTTAGCCCAAAAAAAAAAAAAACTAAAGAACTAAAAAGAAGAGAAAAACAAAAAAAAAAAATTATATGTTTTCCTACTTTAGTTTGGGTTGGCAGTCATGCACGGCCAACATGTAATTAGCAATTTACAGTCAAAAATGGTGGGATGGATTGGATTGTCACAAAAAAAAAAAAATGATTGAATTGTCATGATACGTTTTCATTTGTGCACAACATTTATACGACAACGACTTTCTATTTTTCTACCAGTTGCACAAATCATGAATCCTAGATATGTGTAAAATCTCTTGGTCGTATGATGCGAATATTTCACAAAAACAGTAATCCTAAGTCAATTTAAAATTCATTCGATATAACCGGTAGAAAAACATCTAATGATCGCGACCTTTGTTCACACTTCACACCTATTAAATTTTGTCGTGTAATCTAATAGTCCTCCTTCCTCGCCATTACTGTTCTCAATCGAAGGTAAGTTCGACCGCATCTGCATCCATAAACTCTTCTCTAACGACGGTGAGTTAGGATAGAAAAACTAATTCCACATAACAAATCCGGCGGACGGGCATCCTCTTTTTTTTTTTTTCGTTTCATCTAACGACCCGCACCGAGCGCCTGATCGAACCATGAAAAGGCGCTCGGCGCCGGCAGCGGAAAACTCCCCCTCTAATTTGGCTTTAGATGTGGCTCCGGCTCCATCATGGACTCCAAGCTGAGACCGGACAGCACTTGCGTGCAACTTTTGTATCGGTTCGGTGAAAGCGACGACCTGTGTACTGTATGTACTGGGAAAATGACATGGGAGTGCCTTCCAATTCAAGCATTCCCCCCACATGCAAAAAGCCAAGCAGATAGCGATGAGTGATTTGGCCGACTCAAAATTGTACGTTATTATATGAAGTTGGTGGATGATTGATTCCCCTTTGTAACCACCGCATATCCCCTCAAGACTTCTTCTTTTTTTTTTTTTTTTTTACTTTTATGGCTCTGCTTATTCATGTAAAATAATTTTCAAGAAAAATATTTCCTAGCATATGATCACGTAAAATAAATTAATTTAGAAAGACATTTTCGTCCCATAAAAAAGCACATTTAAAAGTGAGGGGAAAAAAAATCTTCTTCCCTCTATTTTTTCACATTCATTTCCTTTTAATTATTTTTTTAATGTTTTTTTTATTTATTTTTATTTTCCATTTTTGCCGATCACCAGCCACAAACGGGCCGAGGTCGCCCGCTGCTGACCCTCACTGGATCTGGTGAAGCTTGAGCTCTATCTCGCTTGAGACGTGACCGACGATCGGCAAAAAAAAGAAAGAAAGAAAGAAAGATTATTAAAAAAATCAAAAACATTTATTTTTTTCTAAATTACGAAAATTGTCTATAGTAGTGCTTGCCATGCCACATAGATGATCGGATGCCAAGTTAGTAATTTCCGGACAAATGAAAATGCAAAAAAGCCAAATGAGACTTTCATGATACGATGAAATATATTTTTCGATTCATTTTTTTGCGAAACAAACGGAAACCTTATTTGCAAATTTGCCCACACACTTTGCGTAAATTCCACGAATTGCCGGACATTCGGTTGGACGATTTCTCGTGATCTTCTACCTATCATCTTCACCAAATTCATTATTCAGGACAGATTTTCTAATTTGCTGAATCCACATCTTCAAATTCTTTCGTTAGTTATGCATGATGCGCTAGAGATAGGATATAGGAACTTTGAACGTGAATCAGGGAAAACAAAATAAATGGATGGAGAAAGAGAAAAACTGTTCCGTGATAGAAATCGATTTAGGAAAATAGAATTCGAACCATCGTAGAACGAGAGAGATGCAGATTTAAATTTAAAGTACGTGAGAGATTTATGCGATTAATAAAAAGGTATCTTGTTTTGCGAAAAGGATAGAGATCGATACGACTGAGCAAATTAAATTTAAAATTTCGCGAGAGGTGCATCGCCTAACTCGATTGTCCGTGATAATTCTTTGATTTAACCTCCTTGGAGGATAGATTGGCCCGACTTAGGATGATGCACGAAATAAGATTGCTTGCACCAACAAGTTCAAATTGGCAAGAGAAACTATCTCATCATAAATTTGAATTCATTCACAGAATGAAAAAAACAAGTAAATAATTTTTACCCAAAATCAAAGAAATGACGAGATTCTGTGACAATTTAAAGGTTCGGGTTTAATCGAGAAATACATGCTTTATTTTCTTTAGCGATTTAATTTGTCAGGTTTAATACAACGATATGAACATAAAAGCGTTAGAAGGACTTGAAAAAAAATTAGAAAGTCCACAATGTGCTTGTGACTTTCGTTTTGGCCTTCTTTGAGTAGCTGAAATGAAAAATGCCCTTGACGAATGTGCTAAAAATGGAAAAACAATAATAATAATAATAAAAAACTCGATTTAAAATCCACGTGATTTATTTTTTAACTTTCCAATTTGAATGGTATGATCAAGAGCTGCAGATGAGGCAAGTGGGGGGCTTTTGAGTCATTGCGCACCCCATTCGCGCTCGCCACTCTGCACATGCCACGTCATCCAAATGACGGCCGTCGATGACATGGCGCTCTCTCATTGGGCGATCCGGTCTGCTCATACGTCGACGACCTCGCTCCGCCCTCGAAACCTACTGCGAACGAAACTCTCTTGCTATTATTTACTTTCAACGTGAAAACCAATGAAGAAAGCCGCTATTTAGCCCTCACTCCTCTCTCATTTTCAGGGCATAGTCTCTCTCTCTCTCTAACTTTCTCTCTCTAGAAAGCCATGGCAATGGCGAGGTCGAAGGGCCGTCAGCTGCTTCTCGCTCTCGCGCTCTCTTCTCTGGTGGCGATCGCCTCCGCCACGGTCTTCTTCGAAGAACGCTTCGAAGGTGAGCTCGGGCATTCTCCCTCGCCCTTGCATTGTGCTTATGGTAGTGTTGTGCTTCGTATCGTGAAATTAGGCTTTCTGAGCTTGGCTTTTGCCGGCTCTTTGCGGCAATTGGCGTGCGCTCGCGAAGTGGTGTTGGCGTTGTCGGAAGTGCTCGCGCGAGATCTGATAGGTTTAGGCTGGTTCGTGGCTTGAGCTGTGGAGTTACTGGTCGAGCTCGGGTTCTGTGGACTAGATCTGTGGGAGTTTGGAGGTCTTGGTGTGATTCGGTTTGAATCAACTAAGTTTCGTGCTTAATTGGATCTCGATGATCTTTTGACGGGGTAACCTGGCGCATTTGAGTATGATTGAGATGGAGTGGCTGTGTGGTTGGTGACTTCTCTGCTTCGAAAGTTTATATACGCAATGGTGTAGTTCTGTCGCGAGATTCTTCTTTTGACGACTGATGTTGGTGTCGTACGTTGGGAAAATCATGGTTGCTAAGTGTTGCAACAAGACTGACGTTTGATTTTACTGGTGATTTGAGTATTGATACAAACTGTAGTATGAATAGTGTCAATATCAACCGAAATTTGCAGTTCTTGTAGATACACTCCGACTATGGGAATTCCTTACCAATGAGCTTACTGCAGAGTTTTTGAGTCATCGCTACTCATAATCATTTGCATATCTTCGGTTATTTTGTTTTTCCCTTGTTGAGTGAGTTCTCAATTAAACAGAACGGTGTTAAAAAATTCAGAACACTGATTGGGAGTGTAAAAACGAGCTAAGATATAGATTGCAATGCAGTCTGGGGGTTCTCTCTAGCTGTTGGTCAGATAATTAGGGATTCATTAGAGATCAGGGACGAGTTTTCAAAAACTTCTTATTATTTTTGTTGTTGTGACTTTTTGAACATGTAAAAACTATGAAAGACGTAGGTTATATCTCATTCAGATAATGCATATTCTTTGCAATTACAGTAAGATTTTTCTTTATACTTATCCCCCTCTTCTCCATTTGTCTGCATGTCTGGTTATCCACACAAGATGGATGGGAGACTCGATGGGTTAAATCTGATTGGAAGAAAGATGAGAACATGGCTGGAGAGTGGAACTATACGTCTGGTAAATGGAATGAGAGGTCTTGACGACAAAGGTACTTTGAAATCAACTTTTCCTTCAAATAAACTTTTCATTGCTTGATAATTATTATCATTATTTTCATGTTCTTGTGGTTTACTTGTGGCATTAATGTCTAATTGCTTTTTGCAGGTATCCAAACAAGTGAAGACTATAGGTTCTACGCTATATCAGCTGAGTACCCCGAATTCAGCAACAAGGATAAGACTCTAGTCTTCCAGTTTTCTGTAAAACATGAACAAAAACTTGATTGTGGTGGTGGGTACATGAAGCTACTCAGTGGGGAGGTTGATCAGAAAAAGTTTGGTGGCGACACCCCATACAGGTTTTGCACTAGAGCAGATTGCATAATCATTTTGTGTTCTATTTGTTCGATTTCTCGCTGTCCAGCTAATTGAATGTCCTGTGTTTCGTGCGTATTTATTGCGTTGTTATCTTGTTCAATGCAGCATCATGTTTGGACCAGATATCTGTGGCTACAGTACCAAGAAAGTTCATGCTATTCTCACTTATAATGGATCTAATCACCTGATCAAAAAGGACGTTCCTTGTGAGACAGATCAACTTACTCATGTTTATACTTTTGTCCTCCGCCCTGATGCTACCTATACTATCTTGATTGACAATGTTGAGAAACAATCCGGTAGCTTGTACTCTGACTGGGATCTTCTCCCGCCAAAGCAGATCAAAGATCCTGAGGCGAAGAAAGTAAGCTGTTTACTGAATGCTCTGGTTAGTTTTGTTGGGCTATATAATGAACCTACCTGGCTAATGTTTGGCAGCCTGAAGACTGGGAAGACAAAGAGTACATTCCTGATCCTGAGACAAGAAGCCAGAGGTATTGATGATCCTCATCCCTGCTAAACCTTTTAAATGTGATAATTCCCTGCAATTCTTTTCAAATGACATTGTACATGTGACTACAGGGGTATGATGACATCCCAAAAGAATACCAGATCCCGATGCCAAGAAGGTAAACCTGCTGAGCGATGATTCTGATTTGAAGCTGATCTGGTTACTATGCTTTCATGAAATTGATATAGACTGGTTAGTAAAAACTAATCAAGATCATGATTTCAGCCTGAAGACTGGGATGATGAGGAGGATGGTGAGTGGACTGCCCCGACCATGGCCAATCCTGAATACAAGGGTCCATGGGAGCCAAAGGTATGAAATGTTCTTGTGAGTCATATTTCTGGACTGCATTGAGAAATTCTCTTGATCAGGCATGTTTTGCAGAAAATTAAGAATCCCAACTACAAGGGGAAGTGGAAGCACCAATGATTGATAACCCAGGTTCGTAATCACTACTTCCTTTCTAAAGCTAGAGATATGCATCGATGGTATTCTTTTGTTTGCTCTTGTTTGAAAGTTCTAACTTTTTTGCACTTTTTTATAGAATTCAAAGATGACCCGAGCTTATGTTTTCCCCAACTTGAAGTATGTTGGGATTGAACTATGGCAGGTAAATTGTCTGACTGTAATATTGTTATGGTTGCTAACAGTGTTTCCAGGAGCTCAAACTTCTATTTACTATATGCTTGATTTTTCAGGTCAAATCTGGAACCTTGTTCGATAATGTCTTGATATGTGATGATCCTGACTATGCCAAGAAGGTTGCTGAAGAAACATGGGGCAAGAACAAGGAGTATGTGGTTTTGCTCTTTTTATACTTCTACTTATTGAAATAGTACAAGAATAGCCTTTTTCTGGTCTTTGTTTTTTCTTTTTCGCAGGCTGAGAAGGCAGCATTTGGACGAGGGTTGAGAAGAAAAGAGAGGAAGAGGTAATATAGAGCTGTTATATAACTCGATACTTTTTGGGAAGTAGAAGCAATCGTAAGAGTTTTAAGAATTAATTGCTTCATTATGTTAGCGCTATCGAATTGTCTGACAATACTTTTCACAAACAAGCATGTGAATATATACTGAAAATTCAGTGAGTTGACAGCAGATCATGATGTATTTATGCTTGTGATGCTAGCTATTTTTTATGTGCATTTTTTTTCCTGCATAGCATAGGGTTCTTGACAGACCTGTAATGTACTTGTGTATGTGTGTGTGCACGCACACGTGTTGTGTGTTGCAGTGAGATCGCAATGAGAGAGAGAGATGTTATATTCCCATTGGTTTGTTCCCCTTTTTCTGATTCTGTTTACCCTTTTCCAGGAAGCCAAGGATGAGCAGTAGATTCTGACGTAAGCATTTTATACCTGCTCTTTGAAGATCCTGATGCTATTTATTTGGATGGTTCTAACAGTGCACGATCTTTTTTCCAGATTGAGGATGAGATTGATGATGTGATGTCTGATATGCGGAAGACGATTCTGATTCCGAAATTAAAGCAGATGAGAGTGCTGAGTCTGTTGACTCGAAGGACGAATTAAAGGTATAAATCTTCACTTGACATGTCAATGAACTTCATATATGAAGACGATTTGTTGATTTTGCATTCGCTATCTTCATAATTTTTTTTTTCGCTTTTCGCAGACGAGATGTAGAGAGGGCAGAGCAAATAAAGCTGACAGTTCAGTTCGACATAAGCTGGTGCCATGAAATTTTTTCCCTTTTTTCTATCTTTACAGCATAATAGATGTAGGGACATTTCGTTAGAGATGGAGAGGAAAGGTTTCTGGTGCTGATCCGCAAGAGAACGATGTTGTGACCCCTCCTGCTGGTCTGATTGCAGCTATATCCATTTTGACTGATTTGAGTTTTTAGAGCAAGGCAAATTGTCCATTTTCTGCGCATGTGGTTTCGATAATTGCCATCAGTTCTATCGGTCTTCCGTCTTTGATTTGGCCAGTCTCCATTTGGGACAGCTGAGGAAGCTTCACTGTGCTCATCGCATTATAATGTCGCGATCATCAGTTTACTAACTTCGGGAATTCTGCTTTTCAGCTCCACTTTGTTACTAAGAGATTTAGACTTGGATAACGCCGTTTGATGATTAGGTCAAGCAACCACCATGTCCCATTTCGATGACAAATTCTACTCAGGAAACACCAGTACAAATTACTAGTCGGAAACTCATGATGACAAATATGCACAGCCAGTAGTCTCGGCCTGATTACACAATGTGGGACGTGGGCAATGTAGAGATACACGACAACAAATTGACAAGCACCAGAAGAACAAACTGGGCTAGGACACAACATGGAGCACCAAAACTTCGCAGATGGAGTTTTAGTTGCCCCGCTGGGATTTGGGCCTCTTCACTACTAAGTACAGGGACATTTCACATTCTGAGCCGCCAGTGATTAGCTCACGCTTCCAAAAAAGGTCACGGCACATTCACCAACACAATAGTTATCGATTTAAGAGACAAACTTTTACTTACACATATTCTATTTAGGAGTGAGCGAATTTAGGTTTTTTATGACTTATCTATTAAAATAATTTTTTTATTCTTTGGAACCGACGAATTACCCACCACAATTTTTGGATAAACTGGGAATTTGCAATCTCAATTTGTTTATGTGTTTTTTTTAATATATTGTTTAGTTAGCGCAATAATAATGATGAAAGCATTTAAGCCGAACTAGAGAGCGCAATAATTACGGATGAAAGCATCTCATCTCATTTAGAAGCTGCAGAAAAGAAAGCCACAATGAGAAGCTGGGTCACATGACGAATGACATATAATGAATTTATATGCTAGAATATGGCTCAATGTTTTGTCAAATCAGATATTTGTACCAAACAAAAATTCACTACGCCATAACAGATTACCCACACAGCGGCCAAATATGACATGCTACTGCAGAGCAAAGAAAGGAGTTACTAATAGAACATCTGGGCCAGACTGGACGGCCGTCAAGCTTTACTATTTTCCCAGTCTGGTTTCTAGAAAAATAGAACCAAAAAAATCGGACACTAATCGCCCAAACTTGTAACCGGACTGGCAATTGGCAGTAGTAACAGTTTTTTAATTTTTATTTCTATCCTGAATCATGTTTCATCAGCCTGCATTTCTATCACCTGAGCTAAGTTAGTAACATTCATAGTCAACCAAATCGCTCGAAGTACTTCGGCTGGTAATCTCGCTATAGATTACATCCTCCCTCACAAATTTATCAATATCAAGAGTAGATTTAGGAG
>JAGVVM010006859.1:0-18799 GCA_019149425.1 Psidium friedrichsthalianum
AGAGTGTACCTAGATTAACTAAATATCCAGTAAAAATGTGTGTTTCTAAATTTAGATGAGTTTTCTGAATACCTATTATCTATTATATGGCCATAGCGAACCTCGAAGGTTGCAAACCCCTTAGGCGTGCTTACCATTTCCTTATTGCATGCACTTGTCCTTCTTTTTTTGGCGGCTCACTACTTATGTTAGATAGATTAGCTTCTGCATGCACCCTCTATTATCTATATAATAAAACATATAGGGCTCATTAGTGTCGGATGATACCTTAGGACATCAGCAATTCTGGTTAAGGGATTGAGGAGCAGTTTCTTGACACCGGAGGTGAGCGAAACTATGAGCACAAGAGAGGAATTAAGTGAAGGTCTTAGTGTATAAAACCCAGGCCGCGTCATTTCTTCAAGGTCGATTGTGCACCAGGCCATGTTGGATTTGTGCAATGTCATTTTTGGATGTCCACCATGGAATCCATTTCTTTAAAATTTTTTTTGCCACATTAAATAATCAAATTTAAATGTAAAAAAGCCATGTATTTCATTTAGCCCAAAATTTTGTTCAGTTTGGCACTAAAAGTGATCATTTTTTCTCCAATTTGGCACTTAAATGATCGTTACGAAAGTTTTAGCACTAAAGTGAGCATCGTACATAAGTTTTAGAACTTATAGTGTACTTGCATTACACTACATTCATGAACACAACCAGTGAGCGAGCTTGGGTCACCTAGGAATCATAAGGTTAGAAAAATGATCATTTAAAACCTACGGCCCTTCGTGGTTGAATCTAGCACAAAGCACAGGCTTCAGTCAAATTTAGGGCCATTTGTCCACCAACAAAGCCTTCGAGAAATTTTTTATGTTTTTAGACAAAGAGTTTGTATGTTTTCTAGTGTTATTGAAATCTAAGGAAGAGTTCCATCTTTCTTCAATCGAGTGGAGATACTTGATCAAAATGAGTTTCATATAGAAGGGATGGAAGATTGTTGAGTTGAAAAAACTATGGACGGAGATAAGGGACTGGTATAGAAGTGACGGGTGAACGATTGAGGTGTGGCTTAACCATTTGAACTACCTATTTATGCTTGCCTCCCTTTTTTTTTATATGTGAAAGGAGTCTAGTGTGTTTTTGGACAGCAGTTCTAACAAAAAAAGAGAGTAACCCTGGCAACAATCCAGAGAAGTCAACAAGTCTTGTGGGAGCACTTCAATATTTCACTCACTTTTACATGCCCAGATAAACCATTTTCTGTAAATCAAGTATGTCAATTCATCCATGGATCCTTGTGACGACGGAAGGCATCATCAATTAAAGGTTTCCTCGTGTTGGACTTAGTTGGAAAGGTAGGTCTTCGGTTGTGTCCCTTGCTTGTGAACTTATTTAGTAGGGGGCATGGAGATCACATTCCTCACGTTTTACCCTTGTCCCTAGAGGCTTCGGTGCTACTACATCACTTCACTAACTCGAAATGCCTCGCTATGAGAATCTAGCTTTGCTAACACTCAATTAAAGTCTTGAAAACCTTTGCGCTGACCGTTCGCTTTCTCAGTAGAAAACAAAGCTTTCTCTTTGCTTTGCCCCTTTAAGTAGGTGCCCAAATTTGAGTGAGATTGTCATGGCACAAAAATCAGGATATGGTTCGGTATTCCCCTTGTTCCCTATATTGGTTATGTTTCTTCATTTCTCGTCTAGCAAAAAACTAATTGAGCTCCGTTTGATCTCCCAGAAGCGAAAGCTGTATGTTTCTAATGTTAACTAAAATCAATGAAAAAAATGTTCTCCATAGAAAATAAAATCTTAAATATCTAAAGGATAACACTAAAAGATTGAATCCATTTTCCTAATATTTTTTAACATTTTATCTAACAAAAAGATAAGGATATAAACTGTCACAATCTTGGGAAAATATCCATCCTACCCCGTTCACTCACAAAACACTACAATGGTGTCACTTGCCCATTATGGCTTCATTTGTTTCGTGAAAAAATGAATGATTTGAAAAATATTTTCTTTAAAATTGATTTTTTGTATTCATCATCCATGAATATGTTTAGGCTTAAAATTTTTATTGATAATAAAACCCTTTTCATTAATTAATTATTTCAAGTGATACAAGTGATTATTTTGAAAATTTTGTCTTTTATAAATCATTTCATTTCAGTGAAACAAATATAGCATATATTTAGAATGATTTTTTTTTTTGGTCAAGGTTGTCATATTTCCTAATGAATATCTAGTATCACATGTGTTGGTATTAAGTCTTGAGTTTAAAGCCTATATACAAAAAACCTGTACGATTTGAGGATGTAAATCAGTGTGTCAAACCTAATATGTCAGGAAAAAAATTTCGAATAATATTCTTGGAGGGTTTATATAGATTTATTTGAAGATTTTTTTTTTTTATTTGGTGAGATAAATAACAAAAATATTTTGACCGAATAAAGATAGCCTGAGCAAAGGTAAATTTCTTTCCGTATTGATGGACATTGGACTTTTCTGGCCACATAAAAATGGAAAAAAGGGAACACATGTATTGTGTGTGAAGAACAGAATTCGTGGGTCTCTTGTTGGGCAGAAGAAGTTAGAGAAACGGGGGCGTGCATTTTGAGTGCTAAAGATGAGAGATCTAGCGGTTCTCCATGCATGCTCAGTTTTGTTTGGGGGACTCCTTCAAGCAACAGACGGTGGTCTTCTTGACTAGGAACTACACTGACAGACGACAAGGAGAACCGTGGGTTCTTGAGGTCATGCATGAGGAGATGTTCTTTGTTCAGCCATTTTGAGAGCAAACAAGACAAGTATCAGATTTTCTCTACGAGTTTTCTGAGTGAGTTCTGTATGAGAGATTATGAGATATTACATGTGGGGTTTGCTTTGGGCTTAATCTTGGTGAGGAAACACTCAAAAGCATGAGTGATTGTAACTCTGATTCTTCGATTATTGTGGATTATTCTTGTTGGCTCTTCCCATGGATATAGGTACCGATATTCAGACCGAATTACGTAATCTTTAGTGTCCTTTATCATTCCTCCTTATTTCTATATGTTTTTCACATTGAATTATTTGCAAGATCCTGGTTAGTTTCCGCATTATATCGCAACAATTAGTGTTAGAGCTTGGGATCAGATTTCTGGATTGCGATTTGGGGCTATTGCTTGTCTGATTATTATCTGAATATTATGTGATTGCAATTATGTCTGGAGTGAAAGTAGAAATTAGAAAATTTAATGAGAGGAACAACTTTGGGTTATGGAGCCTCAAGATGGAGGCATTATTGACAACTTAAGGTTTAGCAGAGAAAGTTGCGAGATGATACTCTAGCGCAGAATGCAGTGCAGGGACTAGTGATTCGAGGTAGAGACGAATGAAGAGAGTCTGGAGGTAGCAGATGAAAGAGCCACTCTAAATCTAGGTCTAATGTTCGAAATTGTCAATGTTGTCATTGTAATGAGGTAAGGCACTACCTGAGAGATTGTCCGAAGTCCAAGGGTAAAGGAGTTAAGGTGGAGTTCGTAGGTGATGACAATATCGTTACCACATCAGATAATAGTTCTAGTGATGTCAATGTTGTCTTCATAGTTGCCACGAGTTCATCAAGTGATGATTGGGTGCTTGACTTTGGATATTCTTATCATGTCACTTCTCATAAACACTGACTTACCACCTATAAGTACACAAAGGGTGATAAGGTACTTATGAAAATGTTGCTGCTCATGAAGTTGTAGGGATCGAAACGGATCATATTAAGATTCACAATAAAGTGGTGCAAACATTGAAAGATGTGAGCTCAATACTGGAACTGAGAAAGAACCTTATTTCATTAAGTGCTCTTGACAGGTTTGGCTATTGGATTTCCACTGAAGGTGGAGTTTTGAAGGTCTCTCGAGGTATGCTTAGTGTGATGCGAGTGAAGATAGATTGCGGGTTATATGTCATCTAGGTGGCTCATCTGCTAGATTCTCTGATAATTTAGGTTAGGATACAACACAATTATGATATATGAGACTTGGACACATGAGTGAGAGAAAGATGATTATTATGAGTCAAAGGGGTCTATTGGGAGATCATTGAATGGAGAAGCTAGACTTTTGTGATCACTATGACATGGGTCTATTGGAGGATTTATAGATACATATTTGAAGATTTGTTTATTACGTGGTGAGATAAATAACAAGATATTTGACTGAATAAAGATAGTCTGAGCGGAGGTAAATTTCCTTTCCTAATTGATGGACACTGGACTTTTCTGGCCACATAAAGATGACATAAAGGGAACACATATACTCTGTGTGAAGAAGAGAATTCGTGGGTCTTTTGTTGGGCAGAAGAAGTCAGAGAGTAGAGGGCGTGCATTTTGAGTGCTAGAGAAGAGAGATCTAGTAGTTCTTAGTGCCTGCTCAGTTTTGTTCATGGGGCTCCTTCAAGCGACAGACAGTGGTCTTCTTCACTAGGCGTCGCACGAACAGAACCGTGGGTTCTTGAAGCCGCGCACTAAGAGACATTCTTTGTTCAGCCATTGCAAGAGCAAACAAGACAAGTATTAGATTTTCTCTGTGAGTTTTCTTAGTGAGTCCTCTGTGAGAGATTATGAGATATTACTCGTGGGTTTACTTGGGCTTAATGTAGATGTGAAAAACACCCGAGTGCATCAACGATTGTAACTCTGATTCTCTGATTATAATGACAATATGCACAATCAAGGTTACCCCATTCCAAGGCCATGGCATGCCATAGGCCTATATCAAGAACTTGAAGTGGACTTGTAGATCGCCTATCAATAGAGAACTTAAAGTGGACTTACAGATCGCCTACCAATGGAGGGCTACCGTTAGAGGCAATTGAGCCTAGGCATGGAAAATGTGAAGCGTTCGAACTTACCAACCGAGTCAACCCCAGTTGGCAATGGGCAAATTAAGTAAAGTCTAGGCTTTTTGCTGTGTTTGAAAATTTAGGCAACGAGAAGTTAGTCATCATGCATCGCCTGCCATTCACACTATAGATAGAGGCGGAAATTTTAAAGATGTTTATACTCTCAGAAAAGTCTGATTAAAAATCTCAAACCGATAGATGGAGGGAGATTATATGAAAATAAGACTTATCAAAACCCTATAGACAAGAGAAAGTACAAGATTGTAGCTCTTTTGTGTTAAATTGAAGTCAAATTCCGTAAACTATAAAATCTAAGGAAAAATTAGATTGATAAGAGTAAATTAAAAAAAAAAGTAAAGGAATCCCTAACCTTTCTCCTTAAAAATTAACTAGTTTAATGCAATAAACAAGCATTTCACACTTCTTTATTGGAATACAACAGCATTTTCATTGAGTAATCCATTCAATTCAACACAGTATTTGCTTTCATTTTGCCTTGGATGCCTTCGGTGGGGAGAATGTAAGAAAACTTCAATCCTTTTTCTGTAATTGGCTACACAGCTACTTCTTTTTGGTACGCTTTTAGAGTCAATTCTTGAGAATACTGTGGTAATTATGTATTTAGTGTAGGTTTACTAGAACGAAAGACACTTACTATCTAGAAGATGTTGACCGCAAATGAGAAGATTGACAAAGGTTAGGGAAAGCAAGTGATTCTAACTATCACTTTGATGAGCCTAGTTGCAGGTAAAAGTCAGGAAAATTATCAAAGAAGTCCTTTTTATTATTCGAAATAAAAGTCTATAAATTTATTTTAGTTGTGCCAATTCAATCCTAAACATTTTTCTTTCGTCAATTTGGTCCTAGATCTTTTTTCATTTGTGCCAATTCAGTCTATTCGACCAATTGTACGCGCAAATAGCTGATGTGCCACATCAACGATTTCTTTATATATATGCTCATATGAAATTTCATATGATTTTGCTACAATATCGTGGGTTTTGGGATGATTAAAAAGTATTGTGAGTTGTCTTACGATTGACAATGATTCAATTTGATCTGATATTTGACAATGATTAATCAATTAAAAATCAGATATTTTTAATCTGACGGTTGAGATTTTTTTTTCCCGGCAATCAGTGAATATTTTCAAGGACAAATACAGAGAGAACCGAGATGCTGTGTCGATGTGAAAAAGAGCTCGTGAGCTTGGAACTCCTTCCCATGCAAACTATACCCTAAGCTGTCAGTTTTAGTTTAAACAAAACTCTACAGAGAATCCCTCCAAATACAGCCAAAACTACACTGAAATTCCTTCACATGTTCGATTTTTTACTCTTATTTAAGGAATTTGCAAGAATGCGTTCTAGGGACAACGTGAGAATAAACTCCAAAATTCCTCAGCTCGAACTCCAATAAAAACTACATGGGAAAGACAGAAAAACGACATCTGAGCCCATGTGCAACTTCTGCCCACTGCCTCTCCAAGAATCGTTCAGAGCTTGATTAGCTGTTGTGGCGCTCAACCAGTGTGTTTTTATTTGTGTCTGATCAAAACACTAATGAAGACAAGCACCATAACATGTTCAATCTTCTTAGGACTCTCCACAGAGATTTATCCGTTGTTATTACAAGCCAAAAACAATCGATCTCACTTTTACTATGGAAAAATTGTCCAAGTATTATGCCATGGCCAATTCAGTCTTAATCCTTTTAATTTTGTCAATTTAGTCATAAACCTTTTAGTTGTATCAATTTAGTCCTAAATCTTTTGATGATTTGTCAATTTAATCAAACTTTTTTTTATAATTTATCAGTGTGGTCCTTTTGGCCAATTTTTCAAATAATGGGTTTGGGTCTAAATTGACAAGACTTCAAAAGATTTAAGACTAAACTGACACAATTAAAAGGTTGAGGGCTAAATTGACACGTTTGAAAGGTTTATAACTAAATTGGCCATTGTATAATAGTTTTAGGAATTTTGGACAATTATCCCTATACTTTCTTTCGGGAAAATTATCATAAAAGTCCTAAACCTATTGCACTTTTGCTGATTTAGTCCTAAACCTTTTAATTTTTCCAATTTAGTCCTAAACCTTTTGTATTTGCGCCTATTCAGTCCTAAACCTTTTTTTCGAGCGATTTAGTCCTAAACCTTCTCTAATTATGCCAATTCAGTCCATTGGGTAAATGTTCACCAGCCGGCGCTGACGTGGGCGTCGACCGGCCAGCGACCTAATATCTTATTTTTATAAATTTTTAATATTTTTAAAATATATTTTTTCTTTTTTCCTTTTTTCTCATCCCATCTTCCTCCTCTCATCTGCTCTGGTGAAGGACAAGAGCCTCGCCGGCCTCACCATGGCTGAGCGAGGCATGACCACACTGTGGTTGCGCGAGGCGGAGCCTCACGAAGGCTGAGCAAGGCTCACCTTGCTAAACCAGATCTGGGCGAGACCATCGCGAGGCTTGCCGGCCTCTCCATGGCTGGGGGAGGCCAAGCCTCGTGACGGTTGGGAGAGGCCCGACCTCACCGTGGCTGGGCGAGGCCAAGCCTCGCGATGGCCGGGCGAGGCTCGCTTCACCACCCCAGATCTAGGTGCGGTCGATCCTCGCTAGCAAGCCTCACTCGGCAGTCGCGAGGCTCGGCCTCGCCCAACCACAACGAGGTCCGGCCTTGCCTGGCCGTGACGAGGCCGGCGACCCTTGCCGGCCGTCCTCTATTTCATCGCCGGAGTACAGGAAGTTGAGAAAGGTAGAGGAGGAAGATGGGAGGAGGAAAAAAGAAAAGAAAAAAAAAGAAAAATATTTTTAAAAATATTAAAATTTCAAAAAATATTAAAATATTAGGTCAGCGCCGGTGGGCGCCCACGTCAGTGCCGTCCGACGAAAATTAACCGGATGAACTGAATTGGCATAATTAGAGAAGGTTTAGGACTAAATCGGCCGGAAAAAAAGGTTTATGACCAAATTGGCGCAAATACAAAAGGTTTAGGACTGAATCGACAAAAGTGCAATAGGTTTAGGACTTTTTTGATAATTTTCCCCTTTCTTTCACTAAGACTTTCTTCTTGAATAATGTCGCCAATCTTGTGTGATACATTCCTTGTACAGTTTTCATTGGTGAATCAAATGGAATTAACCATCTTGTCTTAATTCAAGTTTTCATTTTTTCACTTTAATACATATAATTTTATTACCATATAGTAAGCACTACCTTTTTTCCATCGATTATATGGAAAATTTGACGATCACAAGCAAATCTTAAAATAAAGCAAACCATGATAAAAGTTAAGCAAAAAAGAAAACAAAACAAAAACCTTAAGTTGGAAACTTACGTATAGGGAAAATGAGACATGGGTCTCAGGATTAGAATTCAGAATGAACTTAGTCAGAATTTACTCGATTCTTGTTTGGGTGCCGTTCTTTCACATGCATCTTTGAATTCCACCATACAAGAAGCCATCAAAATAATTGGAAACTGCACCGCTCAACAAAATAATCCGTAAAAATAGAAAAGCACAATTCAAACCGACAAATAAGAGATCTTTCTAGTACAACTTCGTCAAAAATCTCACACGCGAAACTCAAAAATCCTCAGTTACTGTTCTAGGTGTGGACTTACCACATGAGTTTGCACATAAACTTTAGCAAATGGTAACATTATTTCTTAGTGATGAGGAAATATATGTCCTTGGAATATCAAAGTTTTCTTGTGCGTTAACTGCGCTAAGTTGTCAAGGACTTATTAGCTGAACCGTGCACAGATCTGAGTTAGGGTTTTGTAGCGGGCTTAAAACACATACCCCTTGCTGTGATAGGCCATAATAAACGCATAAATATATTCGCAAAGGAACAAAACGAGCGTACAGATGCCAATGAGTCGTGATGCGATGATATTCTCTCTGTGGATTAAAAAAAGTTGGGATAAATCACACTGTGGAATACTTAAATGGATTGATTCCAAGGAGTTGTTGGCAAATTTGGATGGATTGAGAGAGAGGGAGTTGTCAGAGAAAAAGCAAGATGATAGCACACATGCATATGGACTTATTATGCAGAGAAGTTAACAGTAAACTGAAGCAGAGATCTGAATCAAGATGATGATGATAAAAATAACAGTACAGAATGAAAAAAGGGAATCCATGTTGTGATGTATCTGACCTATATGCCTTTTGGAAACTCATCAATCTCTGAGCTCTTTTTGTTTTTTAAGGGTGGTCTAGGGTTTTAGTTAGAGTACTGATAGAATGTCAGTGAGGTACTGAATGGGAAAAAGTGCTCACCATACTCCATGCAAACTCTCTCTCTCTCTCTCTCTCCCTCTCTCCCTCTCTCTCTCACGGGGTGGTCCAGTTTAATTTCGTTCTTGGCATTTGATGATTATGTTTTCAAGCGCTGCATGAACAGTTTGGTAGGTTAAAAAGATGGGTTGTTCGTTTGGAACTTCAAGCGGTAGAAGGAAAATTCAAAGTACTTTACCTCAGCACTTCCCAAGACACATAAGTAGACACAAGGAGGTTAAAATTATAGCACTCCTGGACTCATTAAGAATGAAGGATGAAGAAAAATCCACTCCCTAGTCCGCTTAAACTCAAAAGTCTTGGAACTGCATGACTTCGAGAGAAGAAAAGAACAAGAAAATAAACAAAACAAAGAACCGTTTATGCCCATGAAAATGTTTCACCACTTTCGAACAAGGCAAAAGCATGCTGATGCGAAAGAACCATGGAAACCAACGACAATGAAACCTCAATTTTGCAGCTTCCGTAGTAAAGATTGACGAAACAATTTAACTTTTTCCTTGAAAGAAGGGATCTTATTCCGTGACCACCGAAGCAAGGTGTATATGGTATTGAATTGAGAGATCTTCACAAACCATGGAACACTATGAGACCAAGCCAAGCCCATCTCTTTTCTGAATTCCGCAATTGCGTTCCTTGTTGATTTTGTTACACCAAGTAAATCAAATACACTTTACGTACAGAGTCATGTAATCACATTCAAAGTGAAGAAGCCCCAGCCTTTCCAGATCAAAGCGTGAAAGCAGACGAGGAAGAAGATGCAAATAGGAACGCATAAACACAAGGACGACAGGACACTCAAGCACTTCAGCTCTGCAATTTTACCTTAGGGCGGTCACCAAGCCGAAGCTCGAGATCCAAATCTTGTATGGGGCCAGGGCTTATTTCACATACCTCAGCTGGTTCGACATGATGCCTAGCAACTGCGCCAGGTTTTAGAAAGAACGGAAAATTCGAAGCATCAGTTCTCTTTCTCTTGCGACTAGTCGTCTCTTCCTCACAACTTGACAGAGTCGGTCGACTCCGGATGAATAAGTTTAAGCTCACTGACATAGCTGTCTTCTCATGATCCGCTTTAGCCCTTTCTCCTTCCGTATCTATGCTGGAATTCTCTCCGATTAAATCGGCATCAACAACACGACAATATTTCTCACCAAGCAAATTGGATCTAGACGGCAAGCAGGACATCGTAGTCTGAGCACGGCTTTCACTTATAAGGGAAGAGTAATAAGGGGTAACGACCATGGAGCGATCATTATAAACTCCCTCAATCAGTGGAGAGGAAACCCTAGAAGGTGATGCCGAGGTGGGTGCAACGAAAGCACCTGGTGGGATAGAATTAGGGTTAGGGCTATAAAACAAGGTACAAAACTGAGGAGGAGAGGGCAAACCCAACTGCGGCATCGACTCTCGAATGTGATTAGGGTGATTTTGATTCTCGGGATGAAGAATTTCAGTCGGGGGAATTGGAGATTGCTTCAATCTAGCCCTATCTCTCCTGTGGACATTCATGTGGCCACCAAGAGCTTGAGCTGATCTGAATTCCCTTCTACAGAAGTTGCAAGAATAAGATCGCGGAGGCCATATGCACCCTCCAAGCGACCCAGCTGCGTCCTCCGCGAACGCTTGCTCTTCCCATGAATCGTCACACGAGGGGTTGTTTGGCGCTTTGAAGTGAGAACTCAGCCTCCTCTTCGGCCACATCAACAGCTGATGAGCATGCTCCATTTTTGCAGCTCCAAAATGTCTATCTTCCCTCAGCTCCAGATGAATTAGGGAAGATCTGAAGTTTTTCGGAGAAGATCATATGATGGGTCTTTATATCGTCTAGAGAAGGGGCTGAAAGAGAGGTAACCACAGAATCTGAGACAAAAGGGAAGCTTTTGCTTAATAGGTTTGATTTGGGAAGGTGAAGTGGTGGGTACTCTCTACCTTCCTGTCTCTCAGTTAAGCTATTCTTTTGTTTTTATGGTTTTTCTTTTCCATCTCTCTCTCTCCCCCCCCCCCCCCCCCCCCCCCTCTTTCTGACACAAACACACACACACACACAAACACAATTTCCTTGGTGTAGAGAGGGAGAGAGAAAGAAGCACCAAGAAGGAGTGGGTCCTTGGGGACTGTCTCTGAGCAGGGTTTGGCTTGCTTGAAGACAAACTTCATATCATGTCTGACTGAAACGTCCTTAAAATGATCCAGTTAAAAAGGGTAGCGTTATGCAATTTTTCTTATTCATTATCAGCAACCCTACTTGTGCTCCAAGACAATGTCACATTGGAGGCACATTACCAGGTCACTGGACAGACCTCTGGCCAAGATTATGCAGTTTTTGCATGTAGATAAGAGTTTTTATGTTACCCTTCCTTTGTTTTATGTGAATAACTGATAAGAGTGAGCATAAAACCTGCAACTATCTATCATAAGAGACGAAAGAGGAGAAGCATACCGAGCCTAACACGCCAAAAGGGAGGTTTCACATCATTTGCAAGTTTAAGCCTGGAGGCGAACCGGGTATACTCGTGTCATTTGAGAATTAACTTTCAATGGTTTGGCTAAAAAAATAATGATACTATCATTTATACATCTAATCCTCATGTTCAATAGAAGGAATAGCTACTTCCTTAAAGTGTTTGTTTCACGAAAAATTCAAGTTTTGAAAAGCACCCCAAATAATGATTGGTTGTACCACTTAAAAAAAATGAAAAAATGAAAAATATTTTCATTATCCTCAGAAATATTTAAGCATAAACTAATATTGATAATGGAAACATTTTCTGTTGGCTAATTTTACTAAGTGATATAATCAATCATGTTCTGAAAAATACTGTTGAATTATTGAGCTTTCCCTGAAACAAACGTATTGTAAGTATCATCGATGCATCACCAGCCAAAATGACCGTACGATATAATGTTGAGGATGAGGGCAATATTGAGTGGGGAAAAAAATGAAGGCAAGGGAAAATTTCTTCGCATTTCAGAGTGATAACTTTTTGAAGAAGTTCTTCCCTAGGAAGGTTGAATGGTAGATTTACAAATTACGGACATCACCCGAATTTAGTGAAGTTTGCATCTGAGTGATGTCTATATATCTGATCTACTAATCATTAATTCAACAAGGGATGAAGGAAAGCATGACCCTTAGAATATACCATTGCGAGTCTGATTCTTGACACTTCAAGAACTTGGAACAATATTGCTGTTGAAACTGATAAAAGACTTGCTATGTTTTAGTTAAACGCAAAGACTTGCTATGTTTTAGTTAAACGCAAGCATGCTTTTTAGGCTCTCCTACTTAATCAAATAAGAACATAACCAACGATTAATCAAATCCCAAATAGATTGATTTTTCTTGCCTTCGGAACAAGATGAGATTGAATTCTCATGATAATATAAATTAATTATTTCATAGACTAAGAAATCTTTTCCGAATTTGAAATCCCTTGTCACATATCAATTCCAGACACATATGTTTCTTTAAGCTTGGTGACATTAAATTGAGATGAAACATATACTAGTGACTTAAATCAAGATAACGATCCATGTCATACGTTTTATGATTCCATGACTGAAAGTGACCATCTCTATGAAGATCATCGTGAATACTAATTCACAAGAAAATTGGGATAGTTGTCCAAAGAGCCCTAAATCTTTTAATTATATCAATTTAGTCTAAACCTTGTGATGACTTACCATTAGTAATAACCTTTTGAAGTTTTGTCAATTAGTCATAAACCTATTATTCGGATATTAGCCGAACGGACTACATTGAAGTGCCAAAAGATTTAGGACTAAATTGACAATTGTCAAGAGGTTTAGGACAAATTAACAAATCAAGAGATTTAGAACTAAGTTAGTATATAATTAAAAGATTAAGGAATGGAATTGACCAATGTACAATAGGCTTACAACATTTTGACAATTTTTCCTCAAGGAAGTTGATGCAATGAAAATTTTAAATGATGATGCATGTATATGTTTCATGTTTTATCAAGAAAGATAAGACCCTTATATGTCATTAATCAAACATGAGATTGCAAGTACTAATGTTGTAGGGAACCCTTACAATGCCAATACACATCCAGATCGAAATAGGATTTTATACGGGCAACCTGTTATTTGAGTTCGCATATCATCCAAGTCACAAGTACATTGATGGTGGAAATCGATGCCTAGGATTATTTTAGTTGGTGCGAACTGCTTAGAACGAATTGACTCTTGGACGTTGGGAAAACAAAACCAAAAGGCCATCTCTTTGTTCTAGCACGATCAAATTCGCAAAACGGGTTCTTCATATTTGTTAACTGCCCTTCACGTGCTTGAACATTCAAATTTGAATAACTGTTCCCATCCTTTGATCTAATGTGACATGACCGACACCACAATTTTACTACTAACAATTTTGTGAAATATACACAAATATTCAATATAGGAAGGCATCACTTATTTGACCAACACCACATGCTAAGACTAGTTTACAGAGTTCGTATACTTGGAAATTGGAATAATATGTATTCCATGAGGCTACATATGGTAACAAATCTGATTCAAAAAAAGAAATGATTCTAATTAAAAAATGGCTTTTTCTAATTCTGTTTCTTTGGATGAGTTTTTGAGAATTAGAATGTGTTTGATAGCTGCACAAAATTTTCTGTTCTTGAAATAGAAACGCATTTGGTAACTATATAAATTTCTGATTCTATTCTCAATTTTTGTCATTTAAGTCAAATAATTACGTAGTTACTTTTTAGTTCTAGGAAGTGAAATCTCATTTTTATTTCATCAAAAACTTAAGAATAAATATTGTCCTCACTCATGATCCAATAAAAAATATCAATGTTATGTATTTTTGTCTTTTTCCAAAATTTTCTAAAACTAAACTAAGTCTAAAAGTACATAAACCTAGGCAAATCATAATCATGAAATCAAGTGCATAATTAAAGATCCTGGCATAAATAAATTGCATCAATAAAATATGAACAAAGCTCTAAGGGCTTAGAGAATGTGGCCTCAAGTTTAATTTAAAGGTATTTATGAGTTTCCTTGAAAAAGAATAAAATCTATGAATCTAGGAATCCAGATCCAAACTTATGGAAAAAAAGGGTCAAACTAGCCTAATCTAACCTTCTTCTATTTTTGGGGGTTTGCCTGAATTTTTTTTTTATTTTAGAATTTTTATTTTATTTTTTATCTTTTTTAAATGAGACCTTATTCTATTTTAGGTCAAGAAAAAAATGACAAAGAACTGAAACAGAAAAGTAAAAGATGTGGTACTTTCATTTTGTTTTGTGATTCTTAAAATTATTTCTTTTTCTCAACCAACTTTTTTTTTGTTTTTGTTGTTTACTCAAAATTATTCTCAGAACAGAATCAGAATCAGAATCAGAATAGTTTATGTTATCAAACAGGATTCTGATCTCTTTTTGTTCCAGGGAAACAAAATCATAAAACTAGAATGATTACCATATGACAGCACCTTAGTCTTCAGTCATCTTCGAACTGACCGACTTGAATTATAGAAAAGAATACGATAATTCTCCATGCAATGACTTATGTTTTTAAGTGAGGTTAATCCAATTAGATATATGACGATTTGGTGGCTTATCCTTCTTCTTGTCAATCATTTCAAAGTGAAGGCATTGAGCTTTGTTGCTTTCTCCCAACAAATTGTATCAAAGCCGATGGTTAATTGATTGTCATTTCTAATATATATTGGTGTTTGCTAAATATGTCAAATAGAATCTGGTGACCAACACAATTTTTCGAGGGTAGGCTTTGTGGTTTACCAACATGGTCCCTATGGCAAACTTTGCGGTTCGGTTGGAGAAGAGAAAAGACTAAGGATGAAGGTGGAAGTTGGAGATTCAAGTGAAATAAATTGATGTAGCAAAATACCTAAATTAAAAGGGAGCTAAACATGTGAGGGTTAAGGGGAGATTGTGGAAGCAAACCTACACTAAAGTCACACGTGAACGTGAGGGGAAGATGTTTAGATGCACGAGTGAGTGTGTTAAAGAATTCTACATTGATATTTAATTAGTATGAAGCAGTTCATATCTCTTAGCTGGCTAATAACTCATTGACTTTAAGTTTTCAAGTGAATATTGATCTAATTGGATATATTAATGGGCACAGATTTGAACTCCTTCTTAGCAATATCCCTGGATGAAGTGTATCGTCGGGCTCTCCCAACATATATAATCCAATGCACTTTTAAGTTACATTCTTTTCTTTTCAATGATCAATACATACTGAAATCATGGGCTTAATTTTTCACTAGCATACATTGATTTTTGCAAGGTTCAACAAAACGACGCGATACGAATACGAGTAAAGTTGGAGAGAAAGATTTTGACCAATTCTTTACACGAGTCAATCCCACCATAAGAATTTGGTAAATTTTCCGGTTTTTTTTTTTGGACATTAGTTCTTGTGTACGTTATATATGTGCAAGACTTATAAATGTATATAAAGTTTCCACTAGTCCAAGAACAACCAGAAACATCCTAAACTACTAGAAAAAGAACTTATGTACCGTATTTTCTATGTCCAAGTTATCAATCAATTTCACCGTCATATTTGACCCGACACATTGTTGACCTAATTCACAATGTAATCAATCTATATTAGTAACTTTCCCCCAAGAACTAGCACATCGAGTAGGTTGGTATAGTCACCAAAATTCAAAGATCTTAAACCAAGAGGAACAAGTCAATTTTCAGCTACCGACATATACGAGCTGCAACCTGAATCATCCGATGAGGCACTAAGTTACAACTTAGGGCTAATTTCGAGCTTCATAGGGTTTTCTGATTATTTAATTCTAATGTTTAGGGAGGGAAGGTTACTTTCACATTGTTGCTTAGAGAGTTAACGAGAATTATTTTCCCTAAACAACATCTATCGGGTGTTTTCTAGCCCACCGCATTCATGTCATTAACCAATTGCATTATCATAAACACATCTTGTAACCTCAAACTTATCATCTTGTTCACACTGGAAGGAGAATCTTGAAAAGGTAACATTGGGCTTCTCGTGAGAGTAGCTCATGTTGACCTTTTGGCCTGACCGTCTGCATCTGTTTGACTCTTCTTCTTCCCAGTCTTTGGCCTTCCCATACGTGCATATGCGAGGAGTCAATGATGGCGAAGTTTCTTTTGTTTCCCTTTCTTTTATTTAATAAGTAGAACAAAAGACAACCTTATGGTACCATATTTTTATTAAAATTCAAGCGGCAAAAAATGAAACCAAGTCCGTATCTTTTGTCAAAAGCAATGGTTCTTGTCTGTTTGACCGCCATGACCGAGCCCTAAAGCAAGGTTTGGTCTCTGCTTGCATTGCCACGTGAATTGCAAATTTAGTCTTGAATATAAAGACCTCCAATTTTCGATCAATTTTGATTGTTGTTATGAACAAGTCCAAGAATGGACAAAGTCACTTTTGCATGCCTGCTCTTAGAAGCACCTTGAAAAGGTTGTTAGGGATAAGGCCTCGACATTTAAAAGGGTCAGTTCCATAACCGGTCGATTTGGGACACTCTCAAGGTCATTTCTTGATTCTAGGGCAGGAAGCTAGCCATGATGGAATTGATCATCCACATTCACAAAATATAGAAGTGAAAGCCTTGAGTTGAAATTTCCTTTTAAAAGGGACTAAAATGTGCTATTTGCTTTCACTTAACATAGTACATCTTGTACTCTCTCAAAATTTTGTAAATAAAAAAAAATAAGAAAAATTTCAAATAAAAATCTGAAGTGCTCTCATTTTCAATTAAGAACTTAAATGGACTTTATTTTGTGCCCTCATTTTCTTAAATAAGGTCTAAAGTGGACCTTATTTCAAATAAAGCATGAATTAACTATGTCAGTCTCAAAGAAGGTTTGACCTTCAAGCTGGTCAGGTTATTGTTGTCTTTATTTTTTTTTTTCATTTTTTTTCATTTTTCCTTTCTTATTTTCCATTTTTCTCTTTTTTTTTTTTTTCTTTTCACTAGAAGTCGGTCTGGCTGACAGTCGGTAATGTGTTGAAAGAGCTACACAAGGTTGTGGTCCTTCTAGGCCCCCATAGCAAAGAGAAATTGAGAAAAAAATAAAAAAAGGAAAAAAGTCTAGGGTTGGGAGGTTGATCCTCTTACTGCTCAATTTGGTTATTCACAACCAACAAGCATTCAAGGAAATAGTAAGTGCCATGAACATACGCACGATTTTTTTTCCCTATGCCATAACAATCTTACATGTATCACTCATTCAACGGCATTGGTTAGCATGTTATTTCATAATGCACTAGTGTCACATAGATTTTAGAAACATGAATATATATGCACATGAACATGCATTATCATCTTTTATTTCTCCTCCCCCGAAACATTTGAAGATATTTCCTAATCACATAGCGTGGGCATCTCGACTATCGAGCATCCGTAACACTCCCACGGGGTGGCATCCCCAGATCACATAGCATGGTGTCACAGACTCTCGCAACATCATTAGCACTCCACGGGACATCCCAAATCACACAATAGGAGCATTGCAACCTCTGCGGTATTGTTGCCACCATCATATGACACAAAAACCTTGGGGTCAATAATATTGTACATAATTATCATGCAAAGATTCCTGTGAGAATGTACAATATCATATCTGTTCTCAAATCATATGCATATCATGTTTCATGCAGCATTGTCGGTAAGCATAAGCATTATCCATACATCACTTCGGCAGTCCAAAAAATGAGCATCATCAAACTTGTATCCTATGCATGCATCGGTAACTTTTTATTTACTATTATTATATTATTATTTTGTTATATTCATTTGTAATAATCAGAACTCCAAATCGCTACACCATTGCAGTCGGTAACACACAGAAAATTCTGCATCCGTAACTTCCCTTTTTTATTTATTTTATGATAAATATAATATTATGAGAAAATAGTAGTGAATAATATTATGCTTTATACATTAACTTTCAAATCGGTAACTTTTCTCGGTCAACTACAAAATTCGGTAACTCAAGCGCCGTCGGCAACCTTTTTTTTAAGTATTATTAATTATTGTTTGTTGTCATAATCTTATATTAAATCACGATATCCTGTGTTCGGTCAACAAAGTTGACCGTCCGATAGCAAATGCCACTGTATCGGCTATTCCATCCTTTCGGGCTACAATTTGAATTCAGCAACTTTACAGAAGACGCCGTAATTTCCCTACCTTTTCGTCCAGTAGCCCCCATATCACTCATCATAGATAGCTAATATCTATCCGCTTATTTTTTTTAGATATTTTCATTAAACGTGTTTACCAATTCTCATCTAATACTCAAACCTCTCATTTCCAAAGAGACCCATCACAACTCCACAATCAGAGGAAGAATTTTTCACAATACAGTTTTAGTCTCTGTTGATACCATAATATTGTAATTCAATTCGGTATCTTGGAAAAGACGTGAAAAGACGCATTATTAGATCCCAGCTACGATAAGAGTAAAACGCCATATATCGAATGATATGTGTGTTTTGCCATTCGGTAATGTGTGGCTATTCAAAGAGTTTAAAAAGAAAATGTACCGAATGAAGGATATGGTTTACTTGAATTTGGTACATCTTAATAAAACCGCCCCCAATAATGGAGATTACAAGGG